>JARQOC010000008.1:65984920-66179841 GCA_033576535.1 Allobates femoralis
TATGTGCACATCAGTCGTTTCTGCATATTTGCAGAACGACCGGGAACCGGTGGAGAATGGCAGAACTGAGTTTTCTGCACTCGCTAGTGTCCCTGGTTTTGTTAGCGTTTTGCTAACGATTTGCGATCGGGTTACTAGCGGTCGTACAGCGTGTTCTTGGCGATTTCCCCGGCGTTTTTCTTAGCGATTTCCAGACTGGTCTTTGGTGCACTTGTTCAGCTGGACCCGCTGGAAAAACGCTGAAAAGAAGTCGCTTGCTCTATCTTTGACAACCGGTGGAAAACCGGTGAATAAACTGAAAACGACCAGACAAAAACCCTTCTAATGTAGACAGCGTTTTCTAAACTCCATTGACTAGCATGTTAATCCAACCGGTGGCTAGGATTAACATAAATTAACATAAAACTCAGCGGAAACCGCCGACAGAAAACGTTCAAAAATAGCCCACAAAACGACTGATGTGCACATAGCCTGAAAAAGGAATCTAGAGCACAAACCTCTACTGCAGAGCCGCACACCACATATATAGCTGCCCTGTGCTTACAGGACCTGTGATGATGTCACATGGAGGGGAGGAGTCAGGGGTCACATGATCAGCTCTGGAACCTCTCTCTCCGCATTCAGACATTCCGTTATAACCTAGAAGCATCCCTCCACCAGAACTCTTTTGCCTATAGAAAAAGACTGATACTACCGTATTAGGGTATGTGCCCACAGGAAGGTTTAACGTCGGTTTAGCAGCAAAAACCGCCGGCGGTTTAGCATAGGTTTTATTTAAATTTATGTAAATCCTAAGCAGCGTTAGGACTTACATGTAACCCTATGTAATTTAGAAACCGCTGTGCACACATAGTCGGTTTATGTGAGCGGATCTGCCCGCGGTTGAGCGGTTTCCCAGCGGTTTAGCAGCATACAGCATGTCAATTCTTCTCAGCGGTTTTTGATCGGTTCCATGAACAAAATCCTCCATAGAAAACCGCAGGAAAAACCGCTGGAAAAACCGACTGAAAAACGCTGTGCACACGCTGAAAAAAACCGCCGGAAAACCGCCGGAAAACAGCTGGAGACTTCAGAGCTCAGAACTGATCATTTCCAGCGGTTTACTGACGATTTGAACGCCACTAAACCTTCCTGTGTGCACATACCCTTAAAGATTTGCAATAATTGGGGGCCCCGTTGGAGCTTCCACATCGGGGCCCCTGGGCCTGAAGTTACGCCACTGACCAGAACTGCATTGATAACTACAGACCTGTCTGTTAACTCTTTATCTTTAAACTCCTGGAACACTTGGCCCTCTCCCGTCTGATCCATTATCTCTCAGATACCTCTGTTCTTGAACCTTTACAATCTGGTTTCCACTCCATCCACTCTACAGAATCTGCCCTTGCTAGTGTTGAGCCCCAGGCCCTGCGGTACTCGGGTACCAGGCTCGGTGGGTTGTATTAGGAATGTCACGGATGGCAGCGCCTGATCCCGTGGCCTGGGTGACACTTCAAAAAGGGTGTATTTACAGGGAATAAGAGTTTCTCCTTCACATCATTGGGGGACACAGGACAATGGGTGTATGCTTTTCTGCCACTAGGAGGCGACACTATATATAGAAAAAGGATAAGCCCTCCTTCCTGCTGTATACACTCGTGCGTGGGCGTAGCTAGTCAGTTTTTTGCTTAGTGCCGCAGGAGGCACATGTGTGTCTGTAGCTCAGACCACATCTACCATTTTTTATTCTTACTTTTAATTTTACTACTTAATTCTTATTTAACTTTTTATTATACGCCAAAGGCGTTGCTCTACACAGAGCATGGGGGATCCCAAGGCAGCGCACACCACCCTTGGAGGGGCGACGGATCCTCATAGAGGGGCTCCGCTCTCACTACCCCAGACCAAGCAGCCTGCCAGTCACTGTGCATACCCATAGCAAAGGGGGCACAAGTGCAGCACCTCTCACCTCCAACAAAGGAGCAGGTGATTGAGGCCACCAGGGTGCCCAGCCACTGCACCGATCCATCCCCGAGGGATCCGGTGCAGCACCAACAGCAGCAGCCTGCGGACACACGGCACCCTTTCCCCCGCAGCGGCCCCAGGCTGGGACACGCACCACCGGTAAGCTCAGGGCACGAGGCCAAAGCCTCTCCGCTGTGGAAGGGCAACTGACCCCGCAAGGCCCTGCTCTCGCTGCGTCCCCCTAGGGAAGAAAGACGGAACCCACAAAGGGCTCTGCACTCCCTGCTCCCCCCAGAGCCTCTGGCCACCTGCAGAGCATTCCTCACTACATCCCCCTGCACAACAGGGTGATGCAAGGAGCCCTCACGCCACCACCTCTCACCCTCTCCAACCAAGGAGTTGGTGATTGAGGACACTCTGGGCACATTAGCACCGATCCAGCCTCAAAGGGTCCGGTGCTCAGCCCCCACAGCCCCAACCCTCAGTGTTCCACGGCGGTTCCATGCTGGCATGCGCACCGCCAGTAAGTTTGGGGTGTGCGTCCAAGGTATGGGGAGGAAGGACAACAGCCCGCTACGGCGCCGCAGGCTGCCGGTGCAGCGCGGCAGCCTGCCACTATCGCGGGCCCCAGCGCCGCTCTCAGTAGCCCGCATTAATCGAGTCCCCAGTCTGGGCCTGCACGTTGGTGCCGCCCTACCCGCCGGTGATTGGCCGCACATCATGTGACCGCCCAGCGTCATAGGGACAGGTACGGTTATCTGCGCCCCGCCGCGATTGGCAGCTGCTAGTGTCAATCACGGCTACACACGCCCACCGCTAGGAGCTGGGCTAGTAAGAGGCAAACACGCCCCCCTTAGGCAAGCAGTCAACCACTCCAGGGCCACGCTGCATCGCCCCGCCCCAACCACGCCCCCCCATTCTGGCGCGAAATTCACACAAAGAACCTGCATGTGGGGCACAGCAGCAGCCCCAGGCTATAGGCAAGCACAATGCTGAAACCTGACCCTCCCCTTCTCCATCAACAAGAAAAGGCTGCACAAAGCAGCCAACCCAGTAAGCTGTAATGAGTGGCTGTAATGGGAGTGCGTGGCTCTGGCAACTATAACTATACTTTCACTCAACTGAAAGTTGTGAGCTTAAGTACAGGGGCGACCCAACTTAAAGATCAACCACCACACATCCCTCCCTTTTCTGTGCATCTGAAACAGAAGCTCTTCAGCCCAGCACCACAGCATACGGCATGACCAGTGTCAGCTCCCTGCCTTCAAAACGAACCGCTTTGTACACGCCAGTACCCTGCTTCGCTGTAATCAGGTACACTATGACCAGTGGCGTAACTTCAGGCCCAGGAGCCCCGATGCAAAAGTTCCAACAGAGCCCCCAATTATGGCAAATCTCTAATAGCATTAGTCTTTTTCTATAGGCCAAAGGGACTTTTGGGGCCCCCTAGGCTACAGGGCCCGGGGGCAATCACATCCCCTGAATATGACTGTGCTGTGTAACACAGCACATATGCTAAAGCTGAATAGCGTGCAGACAACGCTGCACATGGGTGTTTCTTTAACCAAAAGAAATAACAAGACAGCACAAGACGGAAGGCATCGGGTACCACCAGTCAGATCCCGCTCCCATGGAACCACGGATCGCAACTTTACCTAAATTCCAAACCCCAATGCCCCACTGAGCCTACTGCTAACGCAGTACCCAGTGTGTTTAATCACCCTCCCCCCCGGACCCTGGCACTGACACAACAGGCCAACTCATTAGCCCAAAAGATGCAGTCACTTCCCAGTGCACATATAGCCTGTGATAACAAATGTCACTGCCCTCACCCTGACAGGAAATTATTACCGTATTTATTATTATTTATTTATATAGCACCATTGGTTCCATGGCACATTACATGTGTAAGGGCAGAACAAGGACGAGAACATAAATAACGACGAATAAACCATACAGGTACATTAGGGAATGCTACCAGCTGGCAGTCCCCCTGCCAACCAGACGGACTCATACAGGTCCAGCCCAGAGACGATCCCCTAACAAGTCTCTTATAAGTGACACATCTCGCTCCTCGTTGCACCACTACCAACCTGAGTCACCCTCCAAACAGGAACGCTCATGGCCGGGTTCGCCCCCAGACGGTCAGACAACAGGCACCCAGTCAACGGTCGACAACCTTGTCGAGGCCATTAACAAATCACTACTAGTCAGGGACGACCAGGGCACCATCCCAGTGTTTTTTACAAGGGCAAAACCCCCTCTCTACTTCTCTACTCATGACGACTGTAAGAACATAACCCGACGTAATGAGTACTGGCCAGACAAGCGCTTAGCAAATCGCAAACCTTTCAAAGCCAAATACCCCTTCGCCACAGACCATCATAAGCAACGGGCCAAGCTGCCAGCCTAGACCCTCTAGCGTCGCGCCCAGCTAACAAAGCTCTGCTGGCGCTCTCAGACAGCTCGTCTATCAAAGACCCTAACAACTGCCAATTAAACAGCCTGGCACGCTCAGTATTTGGAGCCTCAGAGCCAACCCCTCTCACCCCCCTTTGCGGTGGCGTAGGTCGCTAAAGCAGTGGTGTCCTAAATTGCATGCTCTACGTGCACTATTACAAATCCACAACCCCTCACAAGACAACTGACTTCCTAAGCCAACCCTAAATGGCCGTGGAGTACCTCTTAGTACGTCCATAGACAAGCCAACTGTTATGCGTTAGCAGCGGCGAACGCCATCTCAATGCGCTGAACCCTATAGATCAGAGGTTGGCACGCGGACTCCGAATCTAAAGGGTCCCTCATAAAGCTAGACTACCAAGGTGGTCACCTGTTAGGTGAAAAGCTTAACCAGCTAATTCCCAAAGCCATGGAGGGAAGGGGAGAAGGCATATTTCTTCCCAACAAAGGCTCAAGCGGTCCTGTCGCTACCCATAGCCGTAGTCGCAACCGCGCATCCCTCATGGGAAATCAGGATAGCCCTCATCAACTAACACAGTCACAGTGCAGCCCACCCAAGGGAACCGGCATACCCCAATCTCAGCCAAAACCAAGACAAACGCCATCTGTTGTTCAAGGCCACCAATTCTCTACTCTGACTGGTGTCATAGCACCAGCACCAGAGACCTAATAGTTTAAAGGCTTTTGACTCAAAGCTGTTTGTCGGCTACAAACTATAAACTTTTTAAAGATGAACTCAGACACCGCACAGGAGCTCCCCAAGCCATCCGCTTTAGCATGGAAGTCCCGGGAAAAACGGTAGAGGCAATGAAAACATTTCCCTACGCTCAGCTACACGTCCAACCCTTACAACTGGTCCCACTCTCAGCCAGAAGCCTCTTCAGTCTCGACCGCAGACACCGCCTACCCATACGAGTGAAAAAAGACACTCACCCAGTGGACACGACCACCCTCTCTAACACAAGACAAATTATTCCTCCCAGTTCAGTGGCTACCTGTAACCACTAACCCCAGCCTACTCAGCTAGGGGCCCGTCTACCGTCAATACACGACCCATGACCGCTGCACGGCCCAAAAGCCACACCTCCCAATCAACATTCTGAAGTTACAAGCGATTCGCTTAGCGATCCAACACTTTCACCTTCTAGTCGCCCAACCTCACCCGGGCAGGGTGAGCGTGGCGCAGTGGTAGCAGAAATCACTGCAGCATCAAAACACAGGTTTGAAACCAATTGAGGCCATTCCACAGTCTGTGGGGTGAGCTGTGGTTACTTCACAATATACCTGGAGCAATGATCACTATTTAAAGTCGCTGAATGGACCGGCCATGTCGCCAGTCCACATCACAAGAGTGGACAACTAGCCAGCAAACTTCCTAAGCCGCAAGAGACTCAGTGAAATGATCTCTACATCCAGAAGTCTTACTACAAACCCGTCGGCGCTGGAAAACCCCCGACGTAGACCTCACAGCATCAAGAATAAACTCAAAGGAGGGGCGTGTCCTGCAGCCTATGGCGCCGGATGCATACTAGAGGAGCTCTCCCGGTCTTCCCTCATCAGCGGCGCCTGATCAGCATCTATACCACTTCAAATCAGTCCAGAGTCAGGGACTATATACTGGAGCCTACCGGCGAGGTGAGGATCGGGCTGCTGGCCCCGAAGCGGGATTTCGGGTCCTTCAGGGAGCTGCTTGGGATCCATCCCTCCCTCACACCACGAGGCTGGACTGCGGCGGAAGCCCCTTGTAAACCTAATACCTGCAAGACGCCGGCTCCCTTCCTGCATCTTCAGGGCTCACGGCATCCACAGACACCACAGCCCCGTAGGGCATATCCAGACTCTCTCCACCCTGTACCAGCCGCGCTGCAGACAACTTCTATCTCCATGCTCGCACTTTCCAAGATGTCCGCGACTACCACCAGAGAACGAGCGGTTCGCGCCATTTACTGACTGAGCGGGCCGCTTCTCCCTGCCGCGCCGCTGATCTCCTTTACCACCGGAGACTTTAACTGGGGGGCCTCTCGTCTCCTTTCCAGCTGCCAGCGCCACACAGTACGCCACTCTGGGACAAAGAAGCATTACCATATCACTATAAGATAAGTGCAGCGGGGATCGCCAGAGCCGGGTGAATGAAGCTGTAACCGGCGAGACTGGAGCGTGGGAGGGACGGAGAGGGGCCGCTTCACTGAGGAAGAACACCGCTGTCGGCACTGTGTATCGGAGCCCGCCGCCGCCCGACTTCTGGAGATTACCCACCACCTGAATTACTGGAGGGATCATGGAAGTTGGGGGAGAGTCACTGTGACAACACCAGAGTGAACGGGCACAGGACTGCTGGAGCGGGTAGGTGCGGATGAGTCTCTGTTACGGGGATAACAACCCCAGAATGCGTGAATGCCCCTCTGTGTAAACCCAGGTCACGGTCATCATTGAGAGGAGCTCTGCTGCCCTGGATGGAGTTAACAACAGCCTAAGCAATACTGTTAGGAGAGACAGCAGAGGCCCAGCAGGGAAAGCAGAGGATTAACCCCTTATACCCTCAGCCCTGGCGATCAGGAAGGGCCTGCAGCTTCTTATCCTCAAAATAGATAGAGTCAGCCAATCTTTCTACAAGCCTAATTACAGCAGAACTGTGCCCCAGAGCTGTGTCAACACCAGCATTGACCCCTGGTTCCCTGGCCGACGGCCCCTACAGGACTATGCCTCTCTTTCATCATTACCTTTCTATATGTGTGGGCAAGATTGAGGGAGCACTGGCACCTACAAGTGGCAGACACCTGCGGATTGTAGTATTTATCGTGGTGTCACGGCTCCCTCCCTATTGACTTATCACTACTATCATCAACAACAACTACATAAGACATTGTGCTGCACAGAAAACATCCCACCTGTCCCTATCAATACACTAGAAGAGCGGGGGGTCCGGGCGGTACTGAGCGGCAGGGATCCTAGGACTCCTGCGGGCTGCTGAGGTGAGGTGGTGTTGGAGGGGGGGATCTGGCGGGAAGAGGAGGACACCCGTCTGCCGTTCTCTACTAAGATTTCCCGCCTGTGGAATATAGGTGACTCTCCCAGCTCCCGGGGTGCATGTGAACACTGACTGTTAGCTCTGTTTGTCTGAACTGGAGGATTGACCACATATAGAGGTGGATCTGTGTAGCTACTAGCACCCTAATCTCGTGCGCAGAGGGTGTATGTTATTGGACTATATACATATGCACAGAGCGGTGCACTCTTCCCCACTAACTAAGATATACGAAAACTGACTGATGTACTGGCCTCCAATGCCCCAGTGAAATTAGCACAATCTACAGATCAAAACAAACCCACCTAGAGATTTGTCATAGACTTGCTGTTACAGACCTATAATCTCTCTAGTATATAGACTTTCAATCGAGCCTGGCAATGTCCAGATCATCCTCCCGTAGGCGCACCAAAGACCCCAAAGTAACTGATTTCTTTGTGGCGGAGGGTCAACGCACACCAGCATCTAAAATGGCGCAGGGCCCTCAGGGTTCTCAGCGATCTCCTCGTTCAAACCCTCGATCTCCTGGGGATCCGACGGTGCAACCAAAGGAGAGCGGGATGATTCTCCGGTGACAAAGACCTATCTTAAGACCCTACTGGGTTCTATGCAACAAACCTGGTTCGAAGATATGAAGGGTCTGGTGCGTGAAATACGAGACGATTTAGTGGCGGTGGCAGACCGGACCTCTCATCTGGAGTCCAAAATGGCGAAATACTCCTCAGCCCACAACGATCTTGCAGACAGTTATACTGCCTTGGACCGGGAGATGGGGTCAGTCAACACGACAATTTTTCATCTAGAGGATAAGCTACGTCGAAATAACTTCAAATTAAGGGGCCTATCAGAATCAGTGGAAGACTCGGATCTCCTTGCAACAGTCATTGACTTCCTAACCACTATCTTACCTGGCGTACCTAGCGAAAACCTAGCAATTGAAAAAGCATGTAGGATCCCTAAGCCCAATCGCCTCCCTAAAGACGTACCGAGAGACGTATTGGTACTCCTGATCCGCCCCGGCATCAGAGACACTCTACTACAGGCCATGAGGAGGACCTCACAACTGCCAGATCCATTTGGAGGTCCTCGGTGTTCCCTGACCTCTCTCCCGGGACCCTCTCACGCCGCAGGGAGTTCGGTTCATGCTGCCAGATACTCAGGGACAAGAACATTGCGTACTCCTGGGGATCTCCTGTTTCCCTGAACTTTAGATACAAGGGCACCAAACACTCTTTTGCCTACCCATCATTATTGCGTAAGGCGCTGAAATCCTGGAACTTGGCGTCTTCCTCTAATCTACCATCACCCATTTCTAACCGCGGACAAGGCTCCCCTGGCTCTACCCCTAGCCCTGCAAAAGATGCAACCTGAAGGAGTGTGTAATTGCGATCAAATGGGATGACCGGAACTGATCCCTTCTTTGTTCCTTTCTTTTTTAAAGTCCTAATCTGTTCCGCACGGAACCTAGGTCCAGCCCCCAGGGTGTTTTTTTTGTACACTCTTCTACTGTTGGTAGATTCTCCATGACGAGATTCTACGCTTGTTTGACTCTACTAATTTTTTTTTTTTGCCTATTAGTGTTGATTTGTGTGTTGTCTCCCCTCCTTTTCTTCCCCCATCTTTCCTTACAATTGCACCTCTGCGCTATTACATTGTTTATTGATTGTTCACAGAATAGGTGCTTGAACACACTTGTCATGAGTGTCTCGGTGGTATCCGTCAACATAAATGGCTTGAACTCACCTGTCAAGAGATCATTGACATGGCGCCAACTTCTAAAGACAAACAGGGAAGTAATATGCTTGCAAGAAACTCACCTTCTCCCGCAAGATGAACGTAGAATGGGCTCGACCCGTTACCCTTACCAATTTTATGCCAGCGGGGAGGTGAAAAAAGCGGGAGTGGGGGTTTTAATTTCTAACTCAGTATCCTTCACTTTGGACAAGGTGATCAAGGATCCTAAAGGCCGGTATATCATTGTACTATGCTCCATCAATCAGGTTCCTTTCACTATAGCTTCACTTTATGGTCCGAATGTGGGTCAACTTAAATTCTTGAGGAAATTTTTCGACGTTCTCGATTCTGCTGCAGGTCGAAACAAGGTGATAGCCGGAGATTTTAACATCCCAATGTCCAAGACGCTGGATTGTACAGGTCCAGTGTTTTCCAGATCAGAGATGTGTTCTCTGATAGAATCCCAGCGTCTACACGACATCTGGAGATATTTACATGGGACAGAAAAAGATTACACATATCTGTCTCTCAGGTTTCGTTCCTTTAGCAGAATTGATTATATATTAGTCGATGACTCTGCTCCCACATTGCTTATCAGCTGACATTGGAAGCATAACTTGGACAGACCATGCTCCTGTCTCTATCCAAATAGCAGATACACAGGCCATTCGTCCCCCTGGCAGATGGAGACTAAATGAGAACCTCCTCGCAGACTCCACCACCTCTGAAAAGCTTTCGAATCACTTAGTGGAATATTTTACCTACAACGACACTAAAGAGGTGACGGACGATGTACTGTGGTTTGCCCATAAGGAGGTGACTCGTGGCTTCCTTATTAAAGTCTCGGCTATGTTCAGAAAGAAACACCAGGCAGAGATGTTGGAGGCAACTGAGCGACTGCGATCGCTGGAAAAACACAATAAATTAGCCCACTCCCAAAGGTCTGGCGGAACTAGCCAAAGCCAGGCACGATCTGAGGTCGTTGATGCTGGTTAGGGTGGAAAAAAACCTAAAAAAGTCTAGGGCCAAGTACTATGCCATGGGAGACAGGGCGGGAGCACTTCTGGCTAAAAGAGTCAGACGCGCTGAAATCCGTTCCAAGATCCTCTTTTTGCTTAAAAAAATGGCTCTAGGGTGACCAACCCTATTGACATTGCATCTGAATTTGGCAATTTTTACTCCTCATTACACAATTTGAACTCTGACCCTCACTCTCCTCAACCCTCCCCAGCAACTATAAACAAGTTCTTGGACAGGGCCGCTCTACCTAAGGTGACGGCTGAACAGTTGAAAGCTCTAAATGCCCCCCTTTCCTTAACTGAAGTCTAAGCGTTCTGCCCCTGGCCCGGATGGGTTTACGTATCCTTACTATGCGCAATTCTCCTCCATCTTAGCTCCCTACCTACTCCGGCTTTTTTCCCATTGGCAGACTGCAGGTTCAATCAAACGGGAGGGTTTGGAGGCCACAATAGTCACTCTTCCAAAACCGGGGAAACCATTGACTTCCCCGGGTGACTATAGGCCAATAGCCCTCCTGAATTGTGACGTCAAGCTTTACGCGAGAATTTGGGCAACTAGGCTACAGGAGGTTTTCCCGTCACTGGTGGACCCAGACCAGGTGGGATTTGTCCCGGGCCGTCAGACCAGGGATGGAACCCGTAGAGTTGTGGACCTCCTGGACGTGGTAGAGAGGGGAGGCATCCCCAGTGCATTCTTGTCACTAGATGCGGAAAAGGCCTTTGACAGAGTGCATTGGGGATACGTGATGAAGGTTCTCCGAAGATTCGGCTTGGAGGGACCTGTGGAAGGGGCTATTGCAGCCCTGTACTCATCTCCCTCTGCCTTGGTTCTTGCTTCAGGCTTTTTGTCGCCCTCTTTCAACATAACAAATGGCACCCGCCAGGGCTGTCCGCTCTCTCCGGTGATTTTTACCTTGGTGATGGAGCCGCTGGCCTCTATAATCAGACTTAATGGCAACATCTCTGGGGTGCGGGTAGGGGACAGGTCCTATAAAATAGGCCTTTATGCGGATGACGTGATTGTAACCTGTACGTCTGTCGAACGCTCTCTACCTGAACTTCTATCCACCTTGACTGACTTTTCCAACGCCTCACTCTACCGCCTTAACCTATCTAAATCCTCTATATTTCCTCTGAACTTGTCACCTGAGATCTCAGCCCGTCTTCAGGCCTCCTATCCATTTAAATGGGCCCCCTCAGGCTTTACATACCTAGGGATACAAATAACCCACATGCATAAAATTGTCCAACTCAACAATGATCTCCTGCTCTCTGAGGTTAAATCCATCATAGCCAACATCCCTGCAACAATTCTATCTTGGATTGCTAGAATCCATGTGGTAAAGATGCTCATCTTGCCAAAAATTCTTTATGTGTTTAGAAATCTTCCTCTTTGTTTTCCAAGCAGATACATTTCATCTTTACAAAGAGCACTGAATAGCTTCATATGGAACAACAAACCCCTAGGGTCTCACAGCACGATGTCATTGCCGCTTGGGGAGGGAGGGTTGGGAGTCCCTGATTTGAGAACTTATCACTTAGCAGCCTTACTCGTACCAGCAAAACTCTGGTGGGACGGCAGCTCTTCTCAACACACCTGGTTCGGTATTGAAGCTCAGTTTTCATCCAGGGGCTCTGTTCTGTTCTCACTAAATGGGCCGGGGGCTCATGAATTTAAACAGACAGCTAAACCTTTATACTGAGTCCAATGAGAAGACTGTAGTGAAGTCTGTGCTTTTATTGAACGTTGTAGTATATTTTTAAATGGTAAAACTGTAAACAATCAGAATACAGAAGAATCAGTATATAGTAAGCAGAACACACATTATACATAGATATACAATATGCATGAACTAGTAACTAATCTAGACTATAACTAGATGAGCCAGGCTAAAACTAGAGCAGAAAACAACTAAAGAAGGCATGAATACATACCGGCAATGCAATCGCATGGGAACAGTAATACCGAGTGCCTTCTTCCTTCCAGAAATGAAAGTAAAATGGAGGTTGGGCTACCAAATGCATTGTAAGAGGGAGGAGAATTAGACAGAAAGACTGCAAACATAGCATTTGCCACTAGAGGGAGCAGAACACTACATATGAGATAAGCTCATTAAAAATCTACAGCTACAAATGAATAACGACATTAAGCAGAAACAAACATTTGGAGATGGATTGGATGTCAGAGACAGAACACTCCCTGCCTGGCATCACTGGATGTCACTATCCCTGTCTTCTGAGGGTAACAGCAGGACCAGTTCAGATAATGGTCTAAGAAATGTCTTAGGTTCATTTCCCTTAGTCATTCTTAGTTCAACTTTGCGGACATTACCGTCATTGCTCGGAAATGTTGCAGTAACTAGACCAAGTGGCCACTGGTTTCGGTGTACTTGAGAGTCTTTCACAAGGACAAGGTCACCTATGTTCAGATTGGGACAAGTAGATTGCCACTTTGTCCGTGGCTGCAGTGTAGACAGATATTGTTTGCGCCACCTGTCCCAGAAAGTATTCGCAAGACTTTGTACCTGTCTCCATTGGCGCTTGTAGAGGTCCTTGGCATCGAATCCTCCCGGAGGAGCACTGCACACTCCCGTTTTCTGGGTAAGGAGGGTAGCTGGAGTCAATAACAAGGGCTCCTCAGGGTCGTTGGAAACTGGAACTAAGGGTCTTGCATTGATTATGGCTGTGGCTTCTGCCATGAAGGTGATTAAGCTTTCGTGGGTAATCCTCGCTGCTCCTGCTTGGAGAAGAGTAGAGTCGAGGATTCTTCGGACTAGACCAATCATCCGTTCCCAAGATCCTCCCATATGCGAAGAGTGAGGTGGGTTGAATGACCATGTGCAACTTTCGTCACTGAGGAATCTCTCAAGGGTCTTGTAGTCCAGATTTGAAGGTATTCCCAATTCCTTTGCCGCACCGACGAAGTTGGTACCTCTGTCTGACCGTATATGCTTGATAGGACCACGGATAGCAATAAAACGTCTTAGAGCGTTGATGAAGCTTGACGTGTCGAGGGACTCGATGACCTCTATGTGGATGGCTCTGATTGTCATACAGGTGAACATGACAGCCCAACGCTTACTATTAGCTTGGCCGCCTCTCGTCTGTCGTGTCACAACTGACCACGGGCCAAATACATCGAGACCAACACTGGTAAAGGGGGGGTCTGGGCTGAGTCTGTCTATGGGTAGGTCGGCCATCTTTTGAGTTTCAGCGGAACCACGAAGCCTACGACAGGTAACGCATTTAAAGATGACACTACTGATGAGCTTCTTTGCACCGACAATCCACAGACCGGCGGTTCTGATGGCTCCTTCTGTAAACAGTCTGCCTTGATGCTTCACCAAATTGTGGTAGTGTTGTACGATCAAGTAGGCAACATGACATTTTCCGGGAAGTATAAGAGGGAATTTCTCCACAAACTCCATTTTAGCTTCTTTCAGTCGGCCTCCTACTCTCAGCAAGCCGCTGTTGTCGATGAATGGGTCGAGTTTTCTCAATACGCTGCTCGCTGGTATTGGAACTTTGTTGGTAAGACATTGGATTTCTGTAAAGTAGGCTTCTCTCTGAACAGTAAGGATGATGTGGTTTTTAGAGAAATCCAAGTCGGAGGTAATGTAGGTATTTTTACAGAGATGCCAGCCTTTACATTTGTCTGTATCACAAGTTCTGTCGGTTCTGAACGAGCGAGCTATGTGGGTTAAGCAGGTAATGGCTCGAATGAGTGACTTCCACCTTGAGAATCTATTGAACCTGTGAGATCCAAGCGGGATAGCAGAAGTCATTGTATGAAGTGTAGACACCTGAGGGCGGATTTCAGCATCTGTGTTCTCTCCTACTAATTCAAAGGTGTCCGGAAAGTGTTCTTCAGCGTATAACAGTTTTGGTCCTGAAAGCCACGTTGTACTTTGTAGCTGACTTGCGTTAACTGCTCTAGTTGCGTGATCTGCAGGGTTCTGCTCTGTGGATATGTAATGCCACTGTTTTGGATGAACTGATCTCCTAATCCGTTGCACTCTGTTGCTAACATAAACATAGAATCGTCTGGTCTCATTGTGGATATATCCCAAGACTACTTTGCTGTCCGAGTAGAATTTGGCCTGCGTCAAGTCGATATCCATCTCGGATGTGATGAATTCAGCTAACTCAACGGCTAGGACTGCGGCACAAAGTTCTAACCTGGGTATAGTGTGCTCTGGTTGTGGTGCAAGTTTGGCCTTCCCCATAACAAACCCAATGTGGCTCTGACATTTGGAGTCTACAGTTTTAAGGTAGGCAACTGCGGCAATTGCTTTGACAGAAGCATCTGCGAATACGTACAGTTTTTGGCTTTGTATTTCTGTTGATGGTACAGGGGTGTATGGTCTCGGCACATTCAGGTTGGAGAGGGCTGCTAATGAGTTCTTCCATTCTTCCCACTGGATTCTTCTATCCGGTGGCAGAGGTGCATCCCAGTCACATGTTTGCCTAGTTAAGTCTCTTAGAAGGGCCTTGCCTTGTATCGTGACAGGAGCTGCGAAACCCAAGGGATCGTACAGACTGTTGATGGTAGACAGAACACCTCTACGTGTGAAAGGCTTTTCTCCTTGGCTGACTTGAAAGGTGAAAGTGTCTGACCGTAGATTCCAGAGAAGGCCAAGGCTACGTTGCATTGGTGTGGGGTCTGACCCTAAGTCTAGGTCTCTGAGGCTGTTACATAAGTCTTCAGAAGGGAATGCATCCATGAGTTCCTGGCTGTTTGAGGCTATTTTGTGAAGCCTGAGGTTTGAGCAAGCAAGCATTTTCTGGGCTCTCCTGAGAAGACTGATGGCGGTTTCATTTGAAGGCATGGCTTTCAGACAGTCATCAACATAAAAGTCTCTTTGTATGAATTGTCTGACATCTGCTCCGTATTCTGTTTCTCCTTCCTGGGCCGACCTTTTGAGTCCGTAAATGGCGACTGCAGGTGAAGGACTGTTTCCAAAGATGTGCACTCTCATGCGATACTCTGTGACTTCCTTAGTATGATCATTGTCTCTGTACCAGAAGAATCTTAGGAAGTTCCTGTCTCTCTCTCTCACAAGAAAACAATGGAACATTTGCTGGATGTCAGCGATGAAGGCAATGGAATCCTTACGGAAGCGCATCAGTACTCCCAGTAGTTTGTTATTGAGGTCTGGACCTGAAAGTAGAACGTCATTCAGGGAGACATTATCAAACTTGGCACTGGAATCGAACACCACTCTAATCTGGCCTGGTTTCTTAGGGTGGTACACTCCAAACATGGGTAGGAACCAGCATTCTTCAGAGTCTTTGAGAGTGGGAGCTAACTCTGCATGACGGTTTAGGAAAATCTGTGACATGAAGGAGAAAAAGTGATCTCTCATCTCTGGTTTATTTTGCAGATTGTGCTTGAGAGAGGAGAAACGCTTTAATGCTTGATTCCTGTTGTTCGGTAGACGTGGTCTGTTGGTTCTGAAGGGAAGGGGTGCGACCCAGCTGTTGGTGTCATCCTTAACAAGCCCCTTATCCATCATCTCTAGGAACAACTTATCCTCTACCGACATTGCTACTTGATTGTCCTGTTTAGTTCTCTGAAAGACTGCGCACCCTAACTCCTCCTCACAGCCTCCCGACACTATACTGTTGTCGTGTGTAAAGTCTATTAGATGCTTGGGCAGTTGGATGTTGTGTGGTAATTCTCTGATGTAAAACTCATTATTACAAGGGTTAAATAGAGATGGGCGTCCTTTCTCCAGAGTATTTGTTAGCATGCTTGTCACAGAAGAGGGGGCGTGCATGCGTCCCAGGCATACGTTTCCTATTATGACCCATCCTAGGTCTAGCCTTTGGGCATAGGGAGCATTGTGGGGTCCGTTGATATGACGTCTCACTTTATGCACCTGCAGGATATCTCTTCCCAACAGCAGGATTATCTGGGCCTGATGGTCTAGTTCCGGTATGAGGTGAGCTATGTGTTTTAAGTGAACGTGGTGAACTGCTACATCTGGGGTAGGAATTTCAGATCTGTTGTCTGGGATCTGGTTGCATTCAATGATCGTGGGTAGTGGTAGGCAGAATTGTCCATCTAAGGACTCGATTTGATAGTCAGCAGCTTTCCTGCCTGCTGTTGTCACAGTACCTGCACACGTCTTTAATGAGTAGGGAGTGCTTGGCCCTTTGATGTTGAATAGGTCAAAGAATGTTGATCTAGCCAGGGATCGATTACTTTGATCATCCAAGATAGCATACAGTTTTATAGCTTTGTCTCTGTGGCCCTTTGGGTATACTCTGACGAGGCATATCTTTGAACAGGACCTACTGTCTATTGTTCCTTTGCAGACTTCTGTACATTGTGAAGTGATCTCTGGCGTAGGTGTAGCAGTGTTCCTTTCCTCCCCGCCATGCTCACTGTCAGCTGATGTGTTTTGTGTATACCATGGAGCTGGGCCAGGGTGTAGAGCTGTGTTATGGTCTGTGGTGCCACACTCTGTGCATTTTACACTGACCTTGCAATCCTTGGCGAGATGAGCTGTGGACGAGCAGCACTTATAGCAGATACCGTGTTCTTTCAGGAAGCTTCTGCGATCTGACATAGATTTTCTTCTGAAGGTCCTGCATTCAAGAAGAGGATGGGGCTTCTGATGGAGCGGGCACTGCTTGTCAGGGTCCTGCATCTTTGTCTCCGATTGGGAGTAGTCAGCAGACCTGTGATTGGAATCTGAAGAAGAGACATTAGTCTTGTGTACAGCCACAGACATTCTGCGTGGATTTGCTGCTGGTGGCGGTGCGGCATACGACATTGTAAAGTCGAAGCTGGGATCATTTCTAATTCTCGCTTGTTGGTGTATAAAGTCTACAAAAACAGAGAAGGGAGGGAATGGAACACTGTGCTTGTATTTGTATGTGGAACCATGTGTGAGCCACTTCTCCTGCAAATTGTAGGGTAACTTTTGGACTATAGGGTTCACACCTCTGGCTGTGTCGAGGAATGCAAGTCCCTGTAGATCATCTTCATATTTGGCAACTTGGACTTCTATTAGCAGGTCGCTAAGTTCTGTAAGTTTCTGTAGCTCTTTGTTAGATATTTTAGGGAAGCCATCGATTCTTTTGAACAAAGCGCTTTCTATTACCTCTGCTGAGCCGTAACGCTCATCCAGTCTCTTCCAGATCTCTCTGAGGCCAATCTCAGGGTGGCTTATATTAGCATCTCTGATCCTTATTGCATGTTTGACTGACTCTTCTCCCAGGTACTTCACTAAGAGGTCTATCTCTTCCCTGTGTAGCAACCCCAAGTCTCTAGTGACATTTTGGAAAGAGGCTTTCCAAGCTCTGTAGCTTTCAGCTTGGTCGGTGAATTTCATGAGTCCTTTGGCAACCAGCTCACGTCGCGTCAAGAACTTTGCAAATTCTGTTGTGAAAAGGTTGTCAGCAGAGTATACTAGTGATGGGTGCACTGGTAAGGGTAAGTGGTGTGAGGTATGTTCGTACCTGTTAGTATCCTCTGGGTGGCGCCAGCCGGTGTCATGTTGCTTCGGTCTGACGTACGATGTGTCAGCAAGGTGGTTTACGTTGGTTACCTGTTGAGGGGGAAGGTAGTCATTAGCAGAGTTGTTTTGTGCAACATTTTCGAGTTTGCGTCTGTCCTGGAGCTGAGGCTCATGATGGCTCCTGCTTTCTTCTCTGGAGGTGTCGTGTTTTGGGTCCAGATCAGGATTGTAGTTTGGATCGGGGAGTTCATTAACGTACTGAGATGTGCGTTGTGGAGGATCTTGCAGTGGAAACTCCAGACTCAGCACACTGTTTCGCCTATGCAGCTCTGGGTTTTGTGCGGCTTCTAGTGACTCTGCTTCTGCGATGGCGGCTGCAGCCTCCCTTTTCGCTACTAGGTTTTCTAAGGCGGCATCCAGGCGTGCCTTCTCTAACTGTGACCTTCTGTCTTGGTCATCCAGGCGTGCCTTCTCTAACTGTGACCTTCTGTCTTGGTCATCCAGGCGTGTCTTCTCTAACTTAAGTTGCATCTCTTGTTCAGCAAAGCTTGCTCGCATTTTGGCGGCTTCGGCATTTGCGCGGGCGATGGCAACCGCACTGCTGATGGATGTTGTCTTTGAGGAGGTAGAAGTAACGGATCTTGTCCTGTGTGATCTGTGGGACATGGTGTTCTGGGGAAATTCTTGGCTGTGCAGAGATTGCTGTAGCTGTACAGTCTCTGTGTAGCCGGTGACTTGTATCCTACTATCTGGATGGCTGCTGCTTCACTGTTTCCCAGTAGGATGGCTGCCGTTTTACTGTTCTGTTCTCACTAAATGGGCCGGGGGCTCATGAATTTAAACAGACAGCTAAACCTTTATACTGAGTCCAATGAGAAGACTGTAGTGAAGTCTGTGCTTTTATTGAACGTTGTAGTATATTTTTAAATGGTAAAACTGTAAACAATCAGAATACAGAAGAATCAGTATATAGTAAGCAGAACACACATTATACATAGATATACAATATGCATGAACTAGTAACTAATCTAGACTATAACTAGATGAGCCAGGCTAAAACTAGAGCAGAAAACAACTAAAGAAGGCATGAATACATACCGGCAATGCAATCGCATGGGAACAGTAATACCGAGTGCCTTCTTCCTTCCAGAAATGAAAGTAAAATGGAGGTTGGGCTACCAAATGCATTGTAAGAGGGAGGAGAATTAGACAGAAAGACTGCAAACATAGCATTTGCCACTAGAGGGAGCAGAACACTACATATGAGATAAGCTCATTAAAAATCTACAGCTACAAATGAATAACGACATTAAGCAGAAACAAACATTTGGAGATGGATTGGATGTCAGAGACAGAACAGGCTCCCTAAGGACCCTCCTGGAGGCATCACTGCTCCAAGCTGTAAATCCGGCCCCCCCTCTGCGCACCATGGTCTCGCTACTCAAGACATGGTCATTGTTAGGCAAATCTCACTATTCCTTCCTTTTACGAGATGTTTCTCTGCGGGCCCTGGAGCTGCTGGTTGGGGACTTGTCACTCTCGGGATGGACGCTAAGGGCATTACCACTCTACATGACATACTCGAAGACTCGAGAATGGTCTCTGCACCGCAAATTTAACTTGCCTAATACAATGTTCTATCAATATCTACAGGTCCACCACCTATTGGCTGCCTCTGGCCCCCTCTCCCTGGGTGCCCCAAGACTCACCAGCACTCTGCAGCGCCTCTATAAAACAATAGGTCCCCTGCCACACAGCATTTCGATACTTTACAAATTGCTCCTCAGCCCAAAGGACTATGTTAAACTTCCCTACATGCAAAAATGGGAATTGGGCCTTTCATTCATGTTAGACGGAGGCCATGGGTACCAAGGCCTCTGTCGGCCATATTGTCTGTTTGAAAAAAAGTAACTTTAAACTTTCTCTGTTAGTAGAAATCTAAATGTCATGTCTTCTAGCTATAAGCAATGACCTAACCTGTATAAGAAAACAGATACTCGTTAATTAGATTTGGTCTGATCATTTAGCAAAATTTATAATTAGTTCATAAGCCAGTTCTGAATTTGTCTTATTTTTTGTGGTGTATTCTATCCCTCAAGGCTAATATGACTTTTCTTATAATCAAGAACAGAGCTGATTAATGTCAATAAGTTGTGATTTGTGCTTGGTCCCAAAAAGGCTATTATGAGATAATTTGTATGTAGTTAGTAATGAAATTAATGTGCTTTTTCATGTCAATATATGTTGTAAGTAATATGAAGGGATCACTTATGACAGGTGACGTAATCCTTTGTCCATAGAGAATCATTGTACCATGTCTTTCTATGGGGAAAATTGATATAAAGACACGCCCCGTCCAAGAGACGGGGAGCCATTATTCTGAATCCATCTTGAGTGTGACACCTGTGGCTCCCGCGCCTGTCATTCAGATTCCTGCAGTTATACTGCTTTTGCTGTACATCTCTGTATTTTTTCCTACCCGAATAAAACCCACTTTTGGTTCTGAAGACGCAGTCTATGGAGTTTATCGAACGAAGAAACTGAAGAGATTATTTCTATCAAATGGCGAGCTACAGCCCGGTAGAAAGGGGGGAGATGATCCTATATCCTTTCTGAAGAACCTAGAAGATTCCTGCAAGTAAAGCTGTGAACCAAAGGTGTGAGAGGGTGAGGAATGGACTTTTCTTTCTCTTTTTTTTGCCTTTATTGCTAAAAAGGCGTGATGCATCACGTGAAATCGCATTAAGGAAATCAGCCGCTGAGAATCTCTCGTTTGCGCTCCTATCTACCCTGAAGTAACTTAGACTAAAGTGCCTCTACGTGAGTTAAACAAGGACGTGCAGATTAACGCCGAGGGTACGGAGAAGGAGACGTGTGGCAACGTAACGAGTGAGGCTGATCATACGGCTGGACCTCTTTTGGTTGACCAAAGCCGGCACGTGTCTTCCATTACAGAGGTGTGGAGTATCTAACTTTTGCCTGTAAATTGCATTAAGTTGATACTAAAAGCAGTTTATAAAGTCGTCCTTGTGTTTCCACCGCTATGGAGTGGCTAAGGAAACAGACTGACAGGCACGCTGAAACCCCATAGCTAGAAGGGCTTAATGCTGAATCACTTGGTTAAATTGTATGCAGTGGTTCACAGAAGAAAGTAGACATCTTGACAAGAAAAAAATTATTAGCAGAAAGGGCAGCCGAATAGCGGCTTTGTGTAAGTTAGTTATAGCTCAGATCAGGCTAGTGATAGACAGCTTCAAAGACAGTACGTTAATGTAGTTACACAGGGAGGGGCAGCGGAGCAGTGTATGGAGAGAACACAGCAGCTACTGATACAATGATGGGAGTAGTAGTATCACAAAGGGAGGGGTATGGGATACAGCGGCTGCAGGCAGACAGAAAGGAGGAAGAGACATCCATCCATGGTTAGAATCCTTTAGAATCAGGAAAAGAAATTATCTTAGAATTAGAAGAGGGGCTGCCTGGTGTGTAACGTTTGATAAGTATTTTTTGATAGAAAAGATCAGAAAGATGATTATGATCTGATGGAATAGATTATAGAGAATACTTGGAAAGGTTTTGCAAGTTAGGGATTTTACATAATGCTAAATTTGTGGAGGACAAAATTAGGGCATTGGTAACCATTGTTAGGGAAAATGCCATCCTAGACTAAGGGCGATGATACAAATGTTTTTGTGTATCGCCCTGCCTGAATGGCATCTGCTGTGGACAGGAGACCAGGACTTCCTGGGGTTATAATCAACTGCCGAAAGCGGGCTGGTCCCAGTCGGCAGAAGCCCCTCGGAACTCCATGGGTTCTCTTGTATGTTATCCTTGTGGGCAATCAGGGTATCTTAGACGTCAGTGATCCCATTTAGCTCCCAGGGATGATCCACAGGTGCAGCAGAAGCCTACCTCTACAATGTCCCGAGATCCGTATGAGGGAGCCAGAGCTCCATATCCTGCTATTAAGAACCCTGGACAGCCAGCGGTTAACGGCCCCAAACCGTGCCAGCAGTACAATGGTCCTCAGATAGTTAACCCTGTTCTTCGGGAGCCTTTTGCCCCGTCACCCAATTATGCGACCCTTGTCCATCCCAGCAGACGGATCCATGCTGTGAGGAGAGCTCACCCTCCTCCGGGAGGAATTCCTCCCACCCTTATGCTCCACTGATTCAGGAGCTGGGGGGGGACGAGGAAATGGCTCTTTCAAGTGATCTGTCCGGCTCGGAGGTGACAGCAGTGGGCTGTAGAATTGCCTCTGGAGAGGTCGGTGGATTTTTTTTTTAGGCTTCCTACTGCCGGTACTGATTAATGCATTGAACCCCCCGTTCCCCTGTACCTCTTGGCACAATTATCCCTAGGCCAAGATGGACCGACCTTATGTCAGAGGGGAGAATAGAGGGTACCAAAAATTGGGAAGATTTTTTAATTGATAACAGGAGCCTTTGTTTCAGTAACAGAACACAAATTGCAGCTCCCTCCGGGCTGCCAGACACCACAACTTTAGTGGGATTTGAGGGCTCCTGTATACAGGTGAGCATTCGGTGTGAACTTTGGATCAGTCCGCAATTAAAGTTTTTTATTAATGGGTCAAATGTGTTGTCAGCCATGGGTATCATAGTTAATTTGGGTATCATTGTTGATTTGTGTAATAAGGTCTTATGGCGTGACAAAGGAACTACTGTTTGTTCAGTTATTATGGATGCTGCAGAGTTGAAAATGTCACAGTCATAAATTAACCGTTGCTAGTTTGTGCTCAGTTGATAATGATGATGACATGCCTGAGATAAATGTTGATGACACTGCTTTAAAACATGAATTAGTGCAATCTTTTTCTCATTTATGGGTTTCAAAATGTACAGATTGCGGACTGATGCAAATTTTAATTAAGATTGACAGCGACCGTCTACCACCCTTTCAGCGCCAATACCGTATTCCTGAGGAAGCAATTCCTTACATAAGGATTGCTGTCAGTGAATTGGAATAACAGGGCGTGATTGTACGAGGCAAACCCCCCCCCCCCGTGCAACAGCCCAATCCTGCCTGTAAAACAAAGGAGGATGGTAGCTATCGCATGGTCATAGATTTAGGACTTGTAAACAAATACACCCCTCAGCAACACATCTCGGTCCCTGAAGTGATGTCACTGCTGAGGAGTGAATGTCAGGTTTTTTTTTCTCTTGTTTGAATATTGCAAATGGCTTTTTCTGCGTGCCCATTACACCTGAGTCGGCTCTCCGTTTTGCATTTACCTTAGAAAATGTGCAATACCTGTTCACACGCCTGCCCAAGGGTTTTATTCTAGTTCAATTTATTTCCATCAGGTGTTGGCACAGGTATCGGAACCCCTGGGGTACGGAGACAAAGTCTTGCAATATGTCAATGATTTCTTGATTTAAAATTTATGGACTCAAATTGTTGATGAAACTGAACACAAAGAGATTTAGTTCAATATTTGTGATGCATTGTGCAACTCAATATTAAATGTGAGTCGGACAGAGTACAGCTGAATGCAACCAGAGGTTAAATGTTTGAATGTGTCAGTTTCAAAAGAGGGGACATTCATTCAAGCTGTACCTGTGCCAAATCAATATCACAGAACTCAGAAAGTTTCTGGGTCTTGTGAATTTTTTTTCAGAGAATTTATTGAGGATTTGGCTTGCCTTGCTAAACCTTTGTACATCTCCTAAAAGGTATTGAGAATGAGTTTACCACAATCACAATAGAGGGAGACGCCCTGCAGGCTTTTGAAAATGTAAAACATGCACTTTAATTGGCTTTTCACCTTGATTCTGCTGACCCCCACATCGTGGGCGATGCATATGTAGATTCCGCAGCCAAAGAAGCCGCCCTGATGGGTGTTGACAGATATCCACAGGCTACTATCTCTGCTGTCGCGTGAAGACCCGGGAGAAGCCCCTCCCTTACGCATCTCAGTTCCACAACCTCTTAAAGGCACAGAGAGAGCAAGGAGATGCATCTTTATTTAACTCCCTTGAATCAATACCATTGATAAAGGAGAATATCTGTATTACAAAAGGGTTGATGACAAATTGTTACCATATATCCCAACTATAATGATTAAGTCTCTGATTAAATTTAATCATTCAGTCTTTGTTCAGCCAGAACCAGAAGCGCTCTAACAGCTAGTACAAAGGAAAAATGTGCCATCCCCAGAGTGGCTGATGGTCCATGGTAGTCGATTCAAATTGACTTCATTGGTCCATTCCCTCCAGCAAAGGGAGGATTCAGGTATGCCTTGGTCATTGTTGATGTTTTCTCAAAATGGGTTGAGGCCCTGCCTGCCACAAACAACGGCCTCCTCTTATGGAAAGATGTGTTTTCACACTGGGGCTTCCCAAAATTAAGTGAAAGTGACAATGGACCTCACTTAGTGAGACAAATCATGTCCCACTTGCCTGGCAATAAGAGCTGTAGCCTCAGAGTCAACAGGAATTTATATGAGTCCAAATTTGTTGTAGGAGCTTAGCTCATGGTTAAGAATTTTAGGAAAAAAAGGACCGTGGGATTCCAATTACAAAGGCCCATTTGTTATCACACAGGTGATAGGCCCAACTGTTTTGGGAGTGCTAAGGATTAGCAAGCCAAGAGACAAAGGTACTGCCAGTTGAGAATCCTAATGATGCTGGTGAGCACTGATACTGCGCTTTTATTTTATTTTTCAGGTCCCCTATTGGATCGGGATCCATGAATCCGCCTGTTTCCCTGGAGATGACATCTCACACCATCCAGTGGGACCCGGACAGTGTGATCGAGGGGGAAGACAGTGGAAGCTCCGAAGGAACAGAACAAGATCGAGAGCCACGGATCAAAGGACTCAGAGACTGTTATAGGACTTGGGACTCGGACACTTTATGTTTTTTCACTTCTGTGATGATTTTTTTGTTTTGTGGTGTTTTTTGCTTCTTTTTAGGACTATTTGCCCACACCTGAACTGTCAATAAGACCTTAGGAGCCATGGAACAAAGAAAATTTTTGAATTTTTTTTTTTTTTGAAAGATTGTAACGGGACTCATTAATACTTAAGAACTCTTACGTTGGTGATATTTACTGTAGATTTTTTTTGCTACTTTGTTTGTTTTTTTTCCTATATGTGTTTAATAGGTAGTAACCTAAAAGTTTTTCAAAAAAGAATCTGGCTCATGTTGAGGAACTAAATAACTTTCAGGCCCGTGTAATAACACATAGTACCACTTTTATCAGACCATACCGGAGAACTGGCGCGGGTAGGGTACCTACTGCCAGACCACGCTCACTTGTAGGTTGTACACCTATTGTTAGGGCCCTTCTTACAAGGGTACCTTCAGTCCCTCCCAACACTCCTACTGACCAGGGAGTGTACGAAATTATGTATTCCCTCAATACCATATATGAGAATTAGGACTAGACTCATATGCCAATTTGTACTTTGGATAAATTATCAAATTACCATAAGTACAACAGAGGGATTTGTTAGACGGAGGCCATGGGTACCAAGGCCTCTGTCGGCCATATTGTCTGTTTGAAAAAAAGTAACTTTAAACTTTCTCTGTTAGTAGAAATCTAAATGTCATGTCTTCTAGCTATAAGCAATGACCTAACCTGTATAAGAAAACAGATACTCGTTAATTAGATTTGGTCTGATCATTTAGCAAAATTTATAATCAGTTCATAAGCCAGTTCTGAATTTGTCTTATTTTTTGTGGTGTATTCTATCCCTCAAGGCTAATATGACGTTTCTTATAATCAAGAACAGAGCTGATTAATGTCAATAAGTTGTGATTTGTGCTTGGTCCCAAAAAGGCTATTATGAGATAATTTGTATGTAGTTAGTCATGAAATTAATGTGCTTTTTCATGCCAATATATGTTGTAAGTAATATGAAGGGATCACTTATGACAGGTGACGTAATCCTTTGTCCATAGAGAATCATTGTACCATGTCTTTCTATGGGGAAAATTGATATAAAGACACGCCCCGTCCAAGAGACGGGGAGCCATTATTCTGAATCCATCTTGAGTGTGACACCTGTGGCTCCCTCGCCTGTCATTCAGATTCCTGCAGTCATACTGCTTTTGCTGTACATCTCTGTATTTTTTCCTACCCGAATAAAACCCACTTTTGGTTCTGAAGACGCAGTCTATGGAGTTTATCGAACGAAGAAACTGAAGAGATTATTTCTATCAATTCACAGCCTCAGCTAGTACCTGGCAGCTGGCCACAAACCACGCTTCCAAATTCACTGCCTGTGTTAACCACCTCGAACAAGCACACGTCTGGTGGGAGTGTCCAAAGATACAGAGGTTTTGGTCAGCTGTGCAGGAGGTCATAACAAAGGTGACGGGTCTCCCAATGACCTTAAATGGTGAAATGGCATTACTGGGGATGGGTGTTGCGGAAATTCCGAAGTTGTACCAACCCATAGTCACTAATGTCTTGATAGCTAGCAGACAATTCATCACCAGACATTGGAAGCTCCCCACAATACCCTCCACACCAGAATTGGTGACTCAACTAGACATGCATTACAATTATGAAAGAATTTTTGCCCACGATCTTGCCAGAAAGAACAAAATTTCTGCATGTTGGGATCCATGGATTTCATCTGTTTACCATGTACTGCACTAATCGCAATTACCTGAATAATTTCTGAGACACCGGCTATCCTCTTTATACACCTGCAATCAGAGGTGGCATCCCCTTCCTTTCCCTCCCCCTTATTCCCTTTGTATTGTTTTCCTAAATGTTAAAAGGTTTGGTTGTAATGTTTATTTTGACATAATCTCAATAAAAAGTATTGGTTTAAAAAAAAGAATAAACTCAAAGGTCTTGAACTTCGTAGCCAGGTTCCAGGACCCGCTAGCACTCACAGCGGACTCGTTGGCCGCACCCTAGCGCCAATCCCAACTCCCATACAAACTCTGGTTTTCTCTTCAAGTATTGCTCCGCCTTTTTGGTAAAGATTTTCGTGGAAAGAGGTAAAAGCTAAGTTCAGGACAATTTTTGCATGCCCCCAGCACGGGGCTCAACCTTTTCCCCTCTGCCACTGACCCTGCAGGTGATCAAGAAGATCAAAGCAGAAGGGGGTCAAACAGTACTCACTGCCCCAGAATAGAAACTACGGGCATAGTACGTAGAGATTGTACAGCTTATCGCCAACGCGCCCTACACACTCCCAATCCGACCGGACCCTCTAACCCAGAGCCCCATTTGCCACAAGAACTCGGGGGGCCCCGTCTTTAACAGGGTGGCTATTTAACCCTAGCTCAGGACACAAACAGGTGTTTTTCAATGGAGGTCATAACCACCATAATTAACGGCAGGTCTTCACGCGACTATCGACACACCTACACAACAATCTCCTGCTGGTGCAAAAACCGCAACTGTAACCCACTCCCCTTTTTTTCCACCCCTGTAGTCCAGGAGTTTTCTCAAGCCACCCTACACCCTGGCCTAGCACTCAGCTCCATCAACGGCCAATCCTCCGCCCTTTGCGTCCTATTCCAATGCAAGACGGCACCTAAACAACAGGTCAAAACATTCACCCAAGGGGTCATACACATACTGCCCCCATACAAAATACCCTTGGCCGTCTGGGACCTCCAAGGTGGTGTCCTACCCCCACCTCAATGAGGGCATTATCCTACCATCCTTTCACCCAGTTTCGGCACACCACCTCAAAAGCAGCTTCATACCCGGGACCTAGTAAAGGCCCCCACACGCTACAGCTCCCGTATAGTCTCAGTCCATTAAGCAGAAATGCTGTTTGTCGTCCCCAAAAGACCTAAAAAAACAATAGCTGCTCCTAAACCCATATTGCCAATGTACATCCGCTCAGCAATCCAAGAGTCCTAGTTTGGCAAATGCATGACAATCCCAGTAGGGATCAGGCCTCACTAACTCAATCGGTGGGCGCCTCGTAGGCCAGCCAACACTAGGCTTCAGGTAACTCAGATTTACAAGGCCGCAACCTAGCCCGCCGGCATACCTTTGCCAAATACTAAAACATTCACACCCGGGCCTCCGCAGAAGCGAGCCTAGGTAGAGAAAAAACAAACAAAAAACTTTGCAAGCGTCGATCGTGCATCTGTAGGTGGCTGACGCATAATTGATGCTCAACTCCTAATCAACTAATTCCCAATCAGGGACTGCTTTAAGACGTCCGATCGTCCTGTGTCCCCCAATGATGCGAAGGAGATTTTTGTGTACTCACCATAAAATCCTTTTCTCCTAGCTCATCATTGAGGGACACAGCACCCGCCCTCTCAAACTTCAATAGTCTGTACAGACCCCGGCTCACGCTTTTTGTACCTTGTTACGTTAACGTGCTCTCCTACTGCATTAGTACCAAAACTGACTAGCTACGCCCACGCATGGGTGTATACTGCAGGAAGGAGGGCTTAACTTTTTTCTATACTTAGTGTCGCCTCCTAGTGGCAGAAAAGCATACACCCATCGTCCTGTGTCCCCCAATGATGAGCTAGGAGAAAAGGATTTTACGGTGAGCACAAAAAAATCCCAGTTTTTTGTCATGTGACGCCACCTGTACACAGTCCGCCGGAGGACCCATACATATGGCAGAACTCTTGGAAGATCTCCGCTTCGAAGGCTGATCCTTGATCTGTTAAGACCTGTTCTAGGTATCCCAATGGTCTGCAGAAGACATTCTGGAATGTTTTAGCAACTGTTGCAGCTGTCAAGTCTTTCACGGGGGCAACCATTAAGAATCTCGAGTAATGGTCTACCATGGTCAACGTGTAGGTGTAGCCGGATCTACTTGGAGTTAGTTTTACATGGTCCAAGGCTACGATTTTCAGAGGTTGCTTTGTTACAATGGGACGAAGCTGTGCTTTCTGACTCTGTAATCCTTTCTTCTCAGGCTGCAAGATTTTTCAATAGATGTCCGCATGCCGACCCAAAAGAACCTATCTTTCAGTAGCATTTCTAACTTCTTCCATCCGAAGTGACCAGTCTGGTTGTGATAGCCGTTCAAGACCATGTGGATTTCCGACTTTGGCACGATGATTTGCCAGGCCATCTCGTGTGTTCTTGGGTTGATGTACCTCCGACAAAGCTTCCCTTGATATATGAACAGCTTGCTCCGCTCGCTCCACAGACGTTTGACTTCAATTTGGGATTTTCAGGCAATTTCGCTGACTCCTGGGTTATCAGTTGTTTTATGAGACTGACAGCCGGGTCATTGTCTTGTACCTCTTTCCAACCGAAGTGGGACAACAGGTTCGCCATTCCTGTAGGAGGATCTAGATGGGATTGCTGGCACTGGGTTACTCTTACTTGATGGAAGGCAGGTAACTCCACTTCTTCCAGCTCGTCTTCATCTACACCCTCTTCTGACAGGTGAGGCATTCTGGATAAGGCGTCCGCATTTCCATTCTAGTGATGGTGAACTGGTAGTTGGACAATCTGGCCATCCATCTTTGTTCCATGGCTCCCAACTTCGCAGTATCCTGGTGGGTGAGCGGATTGTTTTCTGTGTAAGCTGTAAATTTGCTAGGTCTACTAGGCCTTGCTCCCACCTAGCCAGAATCCTACTCCACACTGATGAGGGGCAACACTCCGAAACAGCTGTCTGTGGATGGATACCTGGCCTTGGTATTCCCTTGTCATATCTCTAAACTTGTAAAAGAGTTGGATATTGACTAAAAGGGCCACTTAATATGGTGGTTATGGTGTTCTCCGCAAGGAGCCACCCCTTGGCTGGGTCCTTCCCTGGAGGGATATATGGCTAGTCCTGTGTTTGAGACTCCTAACCAAGGCTCCACAGACTCTATTTGCATTTCATAATTCCCAGGGGGCAATGTGCCTAGGAATTCACTGTGTTTGAGCGCTTTAGCCAGCTGCCCACAATGTTTTCTTGGACTGGTTTCCCTGAGATCAGTGAATGCTTTTCGATGTAAATTTGCTAGAGGCCAGATAGTGTTTGAACCTCTTGATGATGGCCCAGACCAAGGCCAGGAATTCCAGCTTGAAGGAACTGTAGTTTTCTGAGTTCCTCTCTGTGGGGCGCAGCTTTCTACTGGCATAAGCGATTACCCTTTCCTTGGCGTCTTGCTTTTGGGAAAGGACGGCTCCAAGTCCCACATTGCTGGCATCCGTGTACAGCAGGCTTGAGGCAAATAATATGTAAAAATTGGCTGAAAACCCATCAGGGCCGGGGCTTTTGCCGTTTGTCTGAAATCTCCTGTTCTGAGAACGGTCAATCAAGGGTCATTATGTCTTCAGTGGGAAGGGGAGGAAGCGGGGTATTATTTACATAAGTTTCAACTCTGTCTTGAAAGTCAGCAGAAGACATGTCAGCCAATGGTCCCCTGAGATTATAAAGGGAGTCGTACTAATTCTAGAAAGAATCCAAAATTTCTAACGTGTAGAGGCTTACCCAATTTGGATTTTATAGTAGGAATGTAAGTGGTGGGGATACGAGGATGTAGAAACTGTGCCAGGGCCCTGCCAGGTTTATTAGAGAACTGGTATAGGTATTTTCGGAAACGATTGCGATGCCTCGCCGATGCTGAATCCAGCAGGGAGCTCAGGTCAGATTTAGCCTTCAGTAAATCAACCATGATCTGAGAGTCCTGGTTACGTTTATGGTCTGACTCTAAGGTTTGAATGCGTGCTAAAAGATTAACTATTCTGTCAGCTATGCCCCCTGCTGGATAAGCACCCCTCTGACGACTCCCTTTAGGGCCTCCCATTGATATGGGAGAGCTTTTGGGTTATCTTTGTGGTAATCCAGAAAGTTTGAGATTGCCGTCTGTATAGCTAGTTGCCAAGTGGCTCTATGCTTCCATTATGCCCCAGTTTTTTAATACTGCGCTGCTCTATATCTTTTTACCTCATCTTAGGTGTCTATTAGTTTTATCTTTATGTTTCTCACATATGTATTAATCATTAAAGTGCTTAGTAGTTTTTAGTTTTATATTAGAGTGCATAAGTGCTATTAAAAATATTAAAAATGTAATCAAGTGTAATGAATATGATAAATTATATTCCCTTATAATTGCTTTCGGTGATTTTTTGGTGGTATTACTCCATACCATGATTTTTCACTCTTATCATTAAACCCTTCACCCAGGGGTGACCCACTATAGTGTCCTACGACACTTCTAGCAAGTTCACCTATCAGCAATACAGTGGCACAGTTTTTAGGCTATAATCCCTACATGCTTATCATGGGGTCAACGGGGTTATTCTAGGTTATTCAGATCCATATATCTCAGTCATACCTACCATCTTCTGCATAAATTACTCTTTTCAACTGTTTCATGATGCTTAAAGAGATATTTTATTTATCGTCTTATTTTGTTATTTATATAAAGTGTTAAGGTACCTTTACACGCCGCAAATTTCGGCAGGGAATCTTAAAGGCGATATGTTGCGCCGAAACAATCGCAGTGAAATTGCCTCACAGTTGCAGCATGTGATTGGGGAATTTCGCGGCGATAGATCGCCTCTCGCCTGTCGCCTGACTCCTGAGCACTGCTCTAAAATCAGACGCAATCATGAAGGCGAGATTTCCGGGCGTGTGATAGGGCGATAGTGATGGAATCTGCATCGTCTATTGATTTCCCAAAGGCGTGCCACAGTGTGCTGGAGTCCGCGCCCCATCTGCAATGATTGGTGGTGGCTACTGTGTTCCCATTGGATGTCAGTTGACAGGGCGCCATATTTGAAGAGCTGTCTGACAGACAATGGCGTCATGTTTTAGCCAGCCTTCCAGAGCAGGCTGGCCAATCGTAATGCTGTTGCGTTGTCCAATGAGCGTGTTTGGGGCACCGTGTAAACCACGCCTATGCCCTCACTGCACTGAACATGTACGCCCACATTGCTTTTGGGATTGCGGCATTTGAAGCGGCGAGGGAAGTCGTCCGGATTGGTTCCACTGTGGATGAGGCGATTTCCGGGGCGACACATCGCCTTAGGTGGAGGGCGTCCTTAGGGACGCACATCCATGTGAAGCAAGAGCTGTGATCGGCAGGCGCAGGGGGGGGCTGGAGGCGCGGGCCCCTTACAGGTTCGGGCCTCGTCACAGCCACGACCCCTGCAACCGCGATCGTTACGCCACTGGCGATTAAATGAGTATACTGACAATTAAAATAAATAAAATAGAAATAAAATAAAAATAAGACATATTTAAGTTCCCTTATTCAGACAGGTCTGATATGCAGTCAGATATAACTGTAAGTTAAAAACCCTGAAGGCCACTTTACACACACCAACTTATCTGTCCAACTTCTGACCAACTTGCTGGTTGCAGTTAAATCATGGACACATTGTTACATTTGTACACAGCCACAAAATGGAGCAATGTGTCCATGATTTCACTGCAACCAGCAAGTTGGTCAGAAGTTGGACAGATAAGTTGGTGTGTGTAAACTGGCCCTAAGAGACTGTTAAATGAAAAAGTAAAAGACGTGACTGAATACATTAATAAAGTGTTAATTGTGAAAGGAAGGAAAAAGTACATCTAGTTAGTATGGGGGACTGAATAATTACAGATGACCCAGAGAACAGTTTAAAATAAACATGGAAATAAATAAATGTAGAGGGAGCACACCAAAAATCTTAAATGACATACAAAGATGACAACAAAAAATGTATAAATATACAGTATATATACTTTGTCAATGGTGAAGTAGTTGAATGGAGAATCCAGAGCACATGGTGCTAAAATGGCCATTGTGGGAAAAAATCAAAAACAAAAAATGGAACCAGTAGGGAGGAGTTATTACCTTTTTACCTTTTGTCTTCAGGCAAGAAGTTAAATGATTTGTCAGGAGTTTTTTTCTCTCAACTGGGTGAGTTGGGGGAGGGTCTTGATTCAAAATTTTTAGGACAGAGAGTTTCAACAGAGATCTATAGAGTGTGTATGAGCCTGTATGGAGACTCTCATGTTATCGGATAAGGCTGCCTTCACACTACGGATTTTTCAGATCCGATGCTGTCCGATCAAAATCGGACAGCATCGGATCCGAATTTGGCCCCATGCAGCCCTATGGGCATCGGACCGAATCGGATGTGCACTAAATGCCATCCGATTTGGTCCGATCCGATTATGTCCGATTTTATTATCGGTGCAAAAATCGGAGCATGCTCCGATTTTTGCACCGAAAATAAAATCTGACAGAATCGGATCGGACCAAATCGGATGGCATTTAGCGCACATCCGATCTGACCCGATCCCTATAACATGGGGCCCTATGGAGAAGGGTCCGAGGAAACATCTGATGTCTCCTCGGACCCGATTTCACTGTACTGAGCATGCTCAGTACAGTAAAAATGCTCAACTGGGAGCGCAGGGGTTAAAAAAAAAAAAAAGTTCATGCTCACCTCCCCCCGAGCGCCCGCCGTCTCCCGCCGTCTTCCTGGAGGTTCCCGGTGGCTCCCGCAGGCTCCCGGTGGCTGCAGAGGTCTTCTTCTGCTGTACACAGGACCTGCGGTGATGTCACAGTCATGTGACCGCGGGTTACCATGGTGAACTCGCAGTCACGTGACTGTGACATCACCGCAGGTCCTGGACAGCAGAGGAAGACCTCTGCAGCCACCGGGAGCCTGCAGGAGCCACCGGGAACCTCCAGGAAGACGGCGGGAGACGGCGGGGGCTCGGGGGGAGGTGAGCATAAGGTTTTTGTTTTTTTTTCCCGGAGGCTACGATTTAATGCCGGAATCGGATGCCTATTTGGCATCCGATTCCAGGCATCAGAAGGGAGCCGATGCTGTCCGAAAAATTCGGACAGCATCGGCTCCCTTCAAAATCGTAGTGTGAAAGCACCCTAAGCCTGACATAGTGCAGGTACAGCTCACACCTGAGCTGATGCTTATGAAGCCAGAAGTAATGCTCGCACAGTTGCAGCTGACAGAAGCTGTGGAAAGGCCTAGAGTTAAGAGTCTGTGCAGTGCAGACCTGGACACCAGTGCAGACCCAGACACCAGGTGCCCTGTCACTCCTAATGTTCTTAAATCCCTACAGAAACCAGTGGTTGAACAGGAGTGTGAGATGCAGGGAGCCAGCCGACTAAAGAAGGTCTGCGGACACCAGGCGGTAAACTTTCTCTGCCACAACTCTTCTCAATGAAGGCTCAGGTAACTCATGGATTAGTTGATTTGTCAATAACAGCTATGTGTGTGTTAGTGTACAAGGTATGGGTGGCACCAGGGTTCAGTACCCAGGTTGCCAGGTACACCCAGTCTGGTATGATGTGTCACTGATACAACTTAGGAAAATCTGTAAACACCCCACAGAAACACACCCTTCGTTTGCTCTACCGTTCCAGAGATTGTAGATAGATCATATACAGCTACACAGTAAGTGTATGAGAGTTGTGCTTGTTGTGTTAATTTCTTTTCAGGATCCGGTTACTGCTGAAGAAAAAAACTCATGATGAAGGTGTTATGTAAAAATGTGGTTCCTGAAGTGGTAAAGGTACATATGTTATAGTGGAGGTCATTAAGGGTATTTTAGGCTCCATTCACACCGTTATTGTTCTGTTTTTGCTTGTCAGTTTTTGGAGCCAAAACCAGGAGTGGAACAATCAGAGGAAAAGTATAAAAGAAACATGTGCTCCACTTCTGTATTTATCACCCACTGCTGGTCTTGACTACAAAAACTGATGAGCAACAACAGAGCAAAAACAGAGCAAAAACAGAGCAAAAACAGAGCAAAAACGCAGTGTGAATGGAACCCTATAGTATCTGGGAATCAGCAGGCTTTCTACAATGCTTACCATACACAAGCCAGTGAAGAAGATGAATGGGAGATTAACATTATCTAGAAGGTAAAGGTAAATGGTAAAGGAGACAGGCAAGACATGGACCAAATGTTGTTTTCTGTTTTATTTTTCCTTATTTTTCTTTTTTTTTTAGCAAATAGGTCTCATTATAAGGCTGCGTACACACATTGCGTATTTTGCCGCGTTTTTTTACGCGCGCTTTTCAAAATACGCAATGTGCCTTTTGTCTGCCTGCAAAGTGAATGGGAAATTCACTTTGCAGTGCAGACATTGGGTAAAAATACGCAGTGCGTTTTCCGGGAGAAAACGCAGCTCCGTAAACAATTGATATGTCAATTGTTTACGCAGCTACTTCTGCGTATTCTCCCAGAGGGGAGGAAGAATCCTGCTTCCTCCTCCCCTCTGTGACAGCTGTGGCCGCCCATTAGATTTCACAGTGTATTAATATACACTATGAAATCTAAATTAAACAAAAGCAAGTGTCTGAAAAATAAAAAAGAATCAATACTTCACCTGTCCGACGCCTTCTGCCGCTGTGCGATCCCCGGTTCCAAGTGAGATGTGTTCTGACAGGACCTGTGGTGATGTCAGAGGGGCGTTCCCGGGCACTCGCGGTCATGTGATACATATCACATGACCGCGAACAGCCAATCAGCGCTGGGAACGCCCCGGGAACGCCCCCCCCTCTGACGTCACCACAGGTCTTATCAGTACACCGCTCACTTGGAACCGGAGAGCGGGAGAAGGCACCGGACAGTGGGACAAGGCGTCGGACAGGTGATGTATTCATTCTTTTTTATTTTACATACATTTGCCTCTGTTTAATTTAGATTTCACAGTGTATATTAATACTCTGTGAAATCTAATGGGGCTGTCACAGAGGGGAGGAGGAAGCAGGATTCTTCCTCCCCTCTGTGACATCACTGCGCTTTCTGGAGTAAAGAAAGCGCAGTGTCTGAAAGCCCCTGCGTATTTTGTTGCGCTTTTTTTGCGCGGGCCGAAAAACGCGGCAAAAAGCGCGCACAAAAAAGCGCAGCAAAATACGCAAATGTGTGAACGTAGCCTAAGATAATTTTTTGACTCAACACCTAGAACAGGATTGTATTTCCTAAAAAAAAGTGTGGATGACCCGCCTCGGGCCGTGGGGTACCCGGTCCCAGGCATTTGGTTCACAAGAGATTTCACCGGGGCCTGTTGCCCAGTCCCATGGCCCTGGTAGTCGTTTAACAAGGGGGAAACAGTCAATAAAAATAAAATTAAAAGTGTTTCATGACGCCACCTATGTTTCTGGTAATGTTACTGGTGCTGCGGGACAGTCCTCCGGTGTTATGGTGGAGCAGCAAGATGGTTACGCTTCCTGTAGGTGGAGCGGGATCCCCGGGGCAGTTGTGAATGTTATAGTTATGGGACAGTCTCTGATGGGGCCAGGATCAGGGGCCCCAATAACAGTCACACACAGAGTCGTTGTTTCCTTTACTGATGTTGATGTGCAAGGTTAAGTCCAGGGTACCTTCGGGGTAGTCTTGAAGCAGTTCAGGATCTCCACATTTGATGAGTTATGAGTAGTGATGAGCGAGCACTAAAATGCTCGGGTGCTCGGTGCTCTGGCCGAGCATCTCAAGATACTCGTGTATGACTCACCGCGGCCGGCTGACTCCGGTTTAGACAGGCGATTCTTCTTCCCTCCTTGTCACGGGTGGACCGCGCCTGCCGGTAGTGGGGCCCGGTGTAGTGCAGATCAAAAGTGTTTGAAGACGTCCTTGTGGAACAGATTAAAAGGGGTTTAATTTGTTTTATTCGTGACGCCACCTATGAGTAGATTCGGTAAGGGCTACCGACGCTGCGGAGCCCCCGGGGGATGGACAGCAGCAAGATGTTACGCTCCCCACAGGCTGAGCGGTGATCCCCAGGGGCTGGAGCTGCTCAAGATGTTGTGCGGCAGCTGCGGTTACCTTAGTGTGCGGACGGATAGTTCATAAGGAAGCACAGACACAGAAAGTCTCTATAACGGGTCTTTACTGTAACCAGCAGGCAATACATGGTATACAGTGGTTGAGTAGTAGACCGGGTGGACTCAGCAGTGATAGTGTTCCTCAGAGATCCGCAGTGTTCCTCCATTCTACCTACTTAGTTCCTTTTGCCAGCGTCGCCCAGGAATACCAGGTCGGGTACGGGGAGGCTGCTTCAATGCCCTATCCATGATGTACGTCCTGGATGCTTTGGGGAGCCTTGGATCCCTCAGTAGGTACACCGCTGGTTAGACGACTGGAAACTGGCTGGTGGTGGGGTGCTCCTGTAAAGCTGATCCTCCACTCTTCTGGTTCGCGTGGCAGAGGTGAACTGCTGCCAGCTTCGGTACCAGTGAACCGGCTGTGAGTTCTGGGCACGGGAGTCTTTTGGGAACCCGTGTAGATATGCCCAATCCCGGTGGTTAAGGCCTCAGGTGCTGACACCCGACCGGTGACGGCCCAGGGGCCCGCACGGGGTGCGGAGCCCCCGCTCCTCTCCAAGTTCTGTGGTCTAGGCTCTGCTCTAGATTCCAGACTCTACTGTTCTGTTCTAGATAATTGTGTGTTCTACTACACTACCCTAACACTCCACCCACCAGGACCTATGATTGGTCCCCTGTTCTAGGTGTTGCATGTTGGGTTGGATCTCCAAGTTAACCATTTCATTGCTGAGTCAGAGGATATTGCGGCTGCATTTGTGGCTGCAATACCCTCCTGTGACGCACTCGTTGCGGGGCGCCACATGTACTCAGTCGAGCACCGAGCCCAATGTAAGTCAATGAGTGACAGGCTCCGCCCACAGACTTCCGGTTATAAAACGAGTATTGCTGGGAAAGGCCGGGAGGGGGGGGCTTTTTGAAATCACTGACACATACAATACCTTGCTGTGGCCCCCAGAGGGATCCTAACAATGAATCTGCTCTCTGTGAGGTGCCAGCTCACTGTGTGCACTGAAGGGAGCTGTGTACGTGTGTCAGATCGCTTATTATTACCGAGCAGTCCGAGCATCTCGACGGTACTCAGTGCTTGCCGAGCATCCCGAGTACCGGGATACTCGTGCGAGTACCGAGCAGCGCAGAGCATACTCGCTCATCACTAGTTATGAGGCCTCATTGTTGTGCTGTTGTTGCTTCGGACCTAGGCTGTCTGTAGCTAGGCTCTAACCCCCTCCTGCTCTCTTCACCTGTATGGCAGGTGGCGTGAACCCTGCTGATGGGCACCTCTGTGTCAGCTGCGTTCCCCCGGGCACTATATGCGGCTGTGCCTCAAGGTACTGCTGCGGCTGGGAGGCTTGGGTCCTCCCAGGCCCTCTGGTCTTTACTGCTGGGCTGTTAGATCCCTCACAGTCTTGGACTCTGATGTCCGGGTTGTCAACGCTGCTCCTCTGGGGTGAACAGGTATGGTTCCACTCATCTGCTAACTCACCTTGCCTCCGACCGTCATTTTTGGGTCCCTCACACTGGTCAGTTTCTCTCACTGGCATGGGCCTAGCGCGGCTCCGTTTGCCAGAATGTCTTCCTTAGTACTGCTCCATACTGAACTACCTAACTCCGCCTCCAAGGCCAAATTTATAGGGGACCTTGCCTGAACTCAGCAATTAGACCTCCCCCTTCAGGTCTGGAGTGGAAGGTGTTGTGCGTGAGCTTAGGTCCGATTCAAATCACGATTTTGTGCCTGTCCGTGGAATCCGAGTTAAAAGGAGGATCCCACGGACAGGCACGGATCCACACGGATCCCTGCAATCGGATGGTAAATAGCCATCCGATCCGTGTCTATGCAGGATCCGTGTGGATCCTGTTATCCCTGCCTGTCCCTGTCTGTCCCTGCTTTTTCTCGATCTGTCCCTATCTGTTCCTCTTCCTGTGGTGATGTCACAGAGCTGGTCACCTGACACATCAGGTGACCAGCTCTGTGACATCACGAGAGGTCCTTCAGTCACCAGCAGATTAGGAGACGGTCACAGCATTGATGCAGGCGTCGGAAGGTAAAGTATCCTCTGGGAGGGAGGGGGAGGCACAGGGGGGAGGACGAGGCAAATCATAAAGGAGAGGGAGAGCATAGATAGAAGAGGGACAGATAGGGACAGATCGAGAAAAAGCAGGGACAGACAGGGACAGATAGGGTTAATTATGTACTGAGCACTGCCTCTGGGCATGCTCAGTACATAAAGCACGGAGCTGACATCGGATCCAAGTTCAACTCGGATCCGATGTCCATAGGCTCATATACTATCGGGGCTCGGATCAGCTCTGATCGGAGGCTGTCCGATTTCATTCTCGGACACAACAACACATCCTATCCGAGACAACTAGGTCCATAGAAGGGGCAGGTGCTCCGAAACGGAATCCGTTACCTGTGTGTCTCCCCACTCCCTCCCCCATCGCAGAGAAACCATGTAAAGAGGACTCTGAATTAAAAAAGAAAAAAGCTTTGCCCTGTGAGTGCCGCATTTTTTTCTTATCTAGTGATATGAATATCCACTCAGGAAAGGGTTTGAAATGGATGCCCTCCATACCTTTCAGGTGGGCTATCGTCTTAAGTGTCTGCCGCCAAATTGGATGCTTTGTCTAAGTGTGTGCACGCCACCCTAAGAACCACGCTGACAACCATGTCAAAGTAGAGCTTATGACAAAAGACCTTTATTAAGGGAGGGGTAGCCAGTTTTATACGGCTCCTTAAAGTGATAGTAAAGGGGTGTTGCATTTTATTATGAAGAAAACATTCAATCATATTCTGTGTTAGTATTTCAATTCAGTTTAGCCTTGATTAGTTGATTGATCTTTGCCCTAGGCGGCGGAGGGGGAAAAAGTACAGGAAAGGGGAGGAGACTTCACCAACATTGAGACAAACCGTAATGTCGGAATCCCTTTGCAGTTGGCCTTAGCCGCACCCTAAACTGTCCCTACTCTATCTTCTAAGATGGGTCTCAAGCTCTTGTATTTCTCCAAGGGATCTTGCGGCAATGGCAATGGCATCATTCTCAGGCGTATATTTCTCCTTCATCATCAGGGCCTCTGAGATCTGCATACATTGTGGTCACTGTCTCCTTCATGGCGTGAGACATCATCTTCTTGATGCAAGGTATTACACAGCATGAAATTAGAGCCACTACGAATAGAACACAAAGGATTATTATACCTAGTTTGATAAGTGCTCTCTGCCACCCATCCCACCACCCAAACAAAATGTCCCATGGATCCTTAACACCAGAATTATGAGCTAATTCTTCTGACAGGTCTGTGAGTCCTTTTAGGGCTTTGGCTTTAGGGCTTTCTCTTGAGGTCCCTCCAGTGTGTGCCTTTACCTTAAGTACTGCGACTCTTCCTGGCATCAGCAAGGACTCTAGCGGAGGTTTCTTGTCTCATAAGCGCAAGACAGTCGTGCTGAGCCATTTCAAAGTCGGCTTCCTCTTCCACCGAAGTGTCAGAGACGTCACATTTCCTCCTTGGAAGAGGGAGGAGAGTTGCAGGGTTCAAGACATCACACCTGGAGATTGGAGTATCGGAGTATCCAAGACTGTGGCTTCATTTACTGCCCGTAGATCTTGCACCATGCAAAACTTGGGCGGTTGTCCCTTAGGTGTTTTCTTCTAGACTGGAAACAGTGGGGTGTTGCATGGTGACTTGGTCGGTCGGGATGACTGCTCCATTCTTAACGTAAGGCGTCCGTTGTTGTGTGATAGCATCCGATTGGGCAACGGAGAGAGGGTACTGGTGCTTATGGGGTAAGCGGGCTCCTGGTTTAAGCTTGACTTCCACTGGCTGGACTGGGAGCCTTCCAATGTCTTCAGGGCCTTGGGCCCACAGGATGTCTGGTGTCTGTGAAAGCCAGGCTGCATCCGTAGGTTGTATTGTCTCAGCAAAGTTAAAAAGGTCGAAAACCCGTGAAACTTCTTCCTGGTTCAGAGCTGTAGTAAGGGTGACAGTACCATTTTCCTGAAAGGAGATGTTGGCGTGTAACTTCATCAGTAAGTCAGTTCCCAGTAGGTTCACTGGACAGGTGTTGGACACCACCAATCGAGATAACATGTTCTGTGTGGGTTGCAGGCTGACACGCAATGGACGGGTCATAGGGGTATACTTGACGACTCCATCAACACCCACACATGGGTTGGTTTCTTCTGTGAGGCAGCCTGAGTCAGGTAAGTCAGCAAATCTTATCACGCTTCTGGCTGCACCGGTATCCACTAAGAAGGGGATGGATCTTCCTTCTATCTCCATACATACAGTAGGAGTCGGGTCGCAAGCTTGTCTGTTGTCTTTGCAGAGTAAGTTGGTGGATCCAGCTTGCCTATATCCTATAGCTGGGTGGAGGGGGCGGGTGGCGGTTGAGGGAAATCCTGTTCCTCCTTATGTGGCCTATCTTCCCACAATTGTAACAGGTGACTCCACTTCTTGGTCCTCCCCTGTTTCCTGGGTTCTGCGACACCATAACATTACTGTTCTGGGGAGGTTTTGAAGGCCTGTTCATTTCTATGCCCCTTGCCACCTGAAATATAATATCTGGGTACAATCGTCTGTATTCAGGTCTCGTCATCTGGACCTGCTTCTGTACGGGTTCAAGAAGACCTTGGACGAAGGCTTGTATCTGTGGCGCCCCGCAACGAGTGCGTCACAAGAGGGTATTGCAGCCATAAATGCAGCCGCAATATTCTCTGACACAGCAGTGACCTGGTTAACTTAGAAATCCAACCCTACATGCATCACCTAGAACAGAGGGCCAATCCTAGGTCCTGGTGGGTGGAGTGTTAGGGAAGTGTAGGAGAACAGACCCTTAGTCTAAGCAGAATAGTAGAGAAGGGATCTAGAACTTGACCTGAGCAGTCTAGAACTTGGAGTAGGAGCGGGGGCTCCGCACCCCGTGCAGCCCCCGGGCCGTCACCGGTCGGGTGTCAGCACCTGAGGCCTCAACAACCGGGATTGGGCATCATTCACACGGGTTCCCAAAAGACTCCCGTGCCCACAACTCACAGCCGGTTCACTGGTACCAAAGCTGGCAGCAGTTCACCTCTGCTACGCGAACCAGAAGCGTGGAGGAGCAGCTTCACAGGAGCACCCCACCACCAGCCAACTTCCAGTCGTCTAACCAGCGGTGTACCCACTGAGGGATCCAAGGCTCCCCAAAACATCCAGAACGTACATCTTGGATAGGGCATTGAAGCAGCCTCCCCGTACCCGACCTGGTATTCCTGGGCGACACTGGCAACCAATTAGTTAGAATGGAGGAACACTACTGATTTCTAAGGACACCATCACTGCTGAGTCCTCCCGGTCTACTACCCAACCACTGTATGCCATGTACTGCCTGCTGGTTACAGTAAAGACCCGTTGCAGAGACTTTCTGTGTCCGTGCTTCCTTATGAACTGTCCGTCCGCACTACAAGGTAACCGCAGCTGCTGCACAACATCTTAAGCAGCTCCAGCCTCCGGGGATCACCGCTCAGCCTGTGGGGAGCGTAACATCTTGCTGCTGTCCATCCCCCGGGGGCTCCGCAGCGTCGGTAGTCCTTACCGAAACTACTCATAGGTGGCGTCACAAATAAATTAAAAAAAACCCCTTTAATCTGTTCCACAAGACGTCTTCACTTTTGATCTGCACTACACCGGGCCCCACTACCGGCAGGCGCGGTCCACCTGTGACAAGGAGGAAGGAAGCATCGCCTGTCTAAACCGGAGTCCCGGCCACGGTGAGTCAGAAAGTGGCGTCCACGAACAGGATACGAGCAGGCCCGTTACCCAATGGATATAAGGTGCTTAAAATGGACTTTATTGTCTACAATTTGGACTTTGTTCGTCCCTAAAAGAACTTTCCCGCCTTTACACCGTGGGCCAAGATGGCGCCCAAGATGGTGTTCCCGCCACAAGAAGCCGCCACATGCAAGCCCAGGAGTGAGTCGACCCCCCCCCTCATCGTGGGAGGGCTAAAGACAAAAGGCGCCAAACTCTTTGTCCGCCCTGATTGCTCGAATCAACCATGGGGGCGGACCCCAAAGACTTTTCCCACCATTGGACTACAAAAGCCCAGAGGAAATGGGAGTGTGACAGAAGTTCTTCACCAGCTCTACCAGAACGCTTACCGGTTGAACGGGTGTGGTTTCCCTCCGAAGAAGAGAATGGCCAGCATGAGACTCCAAGACCTAATGCGGGAGGTCGAGGCGGAGGCCAGAGCAGCCATAGGCCAACCGGGTCCGGGTCCTGCCCTTACCATAGACGGCAGCCCCGACTTCTGGCTAGAGGCTCTACAAGACCTCCGGGTGCGACTAATTGAGACTGTGGAATGGACGATTCGCAGCTGGAGCGCGACCCTAGGCAGATGACTACACCATGCGATGCAGCAGAGCCGACCGGGTACCGCTTCTCCAGGCCCAGACGACGTCGCCAGCTTCTCAACCGCCTCACCGTCGCCCACCACCTGTCCTGCTTCGTCACCGGAGCCCATAGACTGCGTCATTCCCGTGAGGACCACAGCTCGACCCGTTCCAGCAGCCGAACCCGCAGCCGACCCCGTTCCTGAGCCGGAGCTTACCATACGCTCCATAGAAGAACTCGACCTCTACCAGGTTCCCACCGAGGAACCCGTGACGTGTTTCACAACTACAGAGACAGTCGCTTGTTTCGTCCCCGTACCGGAGGCTTCCCTTGCAATTGCCGAGGCCTACCTGGTAACCGGGATTGAAACCCCTCTACCAACAGTTACAGATGAAGAGGCAGGCAGGCAGCCTGGAAGCCCTGCAGGACGTCTCTGTGGAAGGATCCGCAGCACCACCGCCCTATTGTACAGAGGAACCAGCTTCAACATCTCCATCCATCGAGCAGCCTGATGTAGTCATTGAAGGAGAAGTCGAGGAGGATGACGACGAGACCCGCAGCACCGCTGAGGATTTCGACACCGGGTTCGCTTGGGGAGACACCGAGGAACTTCCTACCGGGCATACAGCTCGGGTACACTGGTCGGGTGCAACGCTGACACCTTCCCCTGTGCCGTTCCACCGGGTGCCGGTCCAGACAGCCCGCCAAGTTCAAGCTTCCCGCCAAACCACCAGCTCCTCTACTCATCTCTACACCCCGAGCCGTAACGACGGAGATGTACGCCAGAGATGACGAGAGGAGTGGCAGGCGCGTTCACGGGCTTGCCACTCCTCTCGTCAACATGCAGGCCCGTGCCGAGGCTCGCCACCAGCCGCCGCTGCCTGATGAACTCCGCCGCGAAGGTAGAATTTCCACCTTTAACTTAAGTACCGGGTGGGGGTTCGCTTGGGAGGTGGGTTTGAATGAGGAGGTGTTTGTGGGGCGCCGGGACGTTGAGTCAAACTTGCCGAGAGGACATCCCGATCGCGACCTATACCGGGGCGATGTAATCACCTATGAACGCTATGCTTGTCCAGATGGGTGGTTCGCTATCCGGGTACGCCATCGTTCTCCATGCCAGTGACTTTAAAACTTGAACTCACTCAATGACTCTGTTCCTGTTAATCACTGACTGTGTGATCTCGCGGCTACAGCCTGAACTTTTATCCAAAGGACAGCCGACCGCCCGCCGGGTCCGCACCAAGTGTTTTACCTGTTTATTTTGTCTACCTCACTTTTATGCCATATAATGACCTGTCATTAATAAAAGTGTATTACCTGTTATAAAATATAAAAACCTCTGTAATGTGGGTAGTGGGACGCTTGGGGACAAGCGTATTCAACCAAGGGGGAGTGTGGCGCCCCGCAACGAGTGCGTCACAAGAGGGTATTGCAGCCATAAATGCAGCCGCAATGTTCTCTGACACAGCCGTGACCTGGTTAACTTAGAAATCCAACCCTACATGCATCACCTAGAACAGAGGGCCAATCCTAGGTCCTGGTGGGTGGAGTGTTAGGGAAGTGTAGGAGAACAGACCCTTAGTCTAAGCAGAATAGTAGAGAAAGGATCTAGAACTTGACCTGAGCAGTCTAGAACTTGGAGAAGGAGCGGGGGCTCCGCACCCCGTGCAGCCCCCGGGCCGTCACCGGACGGGTGTCAGCACCTGAGGCCTCAACAACCGGGATTGGGCATCATTCACACGGGTTCCCAAAAGACTCCCGTGCCCACAACTCACAGCCGGTTCACTGGTACCGAAGCTGGCAGCAGTTCACCTCTGCTACGCGAACCAGAAGCGTGGAGGAGCAGCTTCACAGGAGCACCCCACCACCAGCCAACTTCCAGTCGTCTAGCCAGCGGTGTACCCACTGAGGGATCCAAGGCTCCCCAAAACATCCAGAACGTACATCTTGGATAGGGCATTGAAGCAGCCTCCCCGTACCCGACCTGGTATTCCTGGGCGACACTGGCAACCAATTAGTTAGAATGGAGGAACACTACGGATTTCTAAGGGACACCATCACTGCTGAGTCCACCCAGTCTACTACCCAACCACTGTATGCCATGTACTGCCTGCTGGTTACAGTAAAGACCCGTTGCAGAGACTTTCTGTGTCCGTGCTTCCTTATGAACTGTCCGTCCGCACTACAAGGTAACCGCAGCTGCCGCACAACATCTTAAGCAGCTCCAGCCTCCGGGGATCACCGCTCATCCTATGGGGAGCGTAACATCTTGCTGCTGTCCATCCCCCGGGGGCTCCGCAGCGTCGGTAGTCCTTACCGAAACTACTCATAGGTGGCGTCACGAATAAATTTAAAAAAAAACCTTTAATCTGTTCCACAAGACGTCTTCACTTTTGATCTGCCCTACTACCGGCAGGCACGGTCCACCCGTGACAAGGAGGAAGGAAGCATCGCCTGTCTAAACTGGAGTCCCGGCCACGGTGAGTCATATCCATATCTGGCTATGGGACTTCTCATGGTGATCAAATCCCAGATCTGTGAACATCTGATTCAGCTGGTAGTAAAACTTCTCTACACTTTCTCCTTTTTTCTGTAGAGCCACCTTCTTCTTCCAGAGCTGATCCCGCAGCTTGTTGACACCCTTGTCCATGGCGGCCACCTCGGAGTTGCGCTTGTTCAGGCTCTCCCGCTGCTGCTGCAGTTTGGCATTCTGCTCCTGATTCAGCTTGTTCCTCAACTGAAGCTCTTTGTAGAGACGGTCGAGTTCAGCGACAGCAGACTGGTTGTCGTGATAGTCCTCGATACGTCCGTTCTTCAGCATTTCCAGCTGGCAACTCATTTCTTCCACTTTGGTCACGGCCACCATCAGTTCTTTCTGCTTCTGTTGGAACATGTTATTCATCTGTTCGATTTCCTTAACTAGCCTGCCATTCCTGAGCCTCTTCTGCTCCACGTGGCCCTTCAAGGCCCGCACTTTCTTCAGCTTTGCCTCCTGATCTTCTGCAATCTCCCGCAGACGTTTCAGCTTTTCCTGCTCACTGGCCTGCTGCTGCTGACGCTAGTCCTGCTGCTTCAGGTACTTCAAGCGCTGCTCCTTTGTAGCCAGCATTAGCTGCTGGGCCTCGATCTGCTGCTGTTGTCTCGCCGCCATCACCTTCAGTTCAGCTAGAGTCAAGTCCATTCTGTGGCCGTTCACCCTATTTTCAATCCTCCGCTCAGCAGGTACTTTCACCCCATTTCGTTTCACATTGGGGTCATGGGCTCTTTGTAGGTTTCCGGACTCTCTGGAGGACGGGCGCTCGTGGCGCAGATAGAAGCCAATCCCATAAGATCTTCCCATGAAGCAGCGTGAGTCTTCTGAATCTAGCTCATCTTCCGATGAAAGGGCATAGGTTGCTTGTCAGGTTCCGGTAAGGTGTTCACAAATGTGGCAGCTTCCTGAGGCTTCCAGGAGACATATCTGCCTCGCCTAGGACGGGAAACATGCTGTGGAGGGTCTCCATACTGTGCCAATCGGTGTGATTGATCTGAGCCATGCGTAGAGCTGCCTGTTGTGGCCTGCGTACCCCCGTACATTGATAACATCTGTCTCCCACCTCCCCTATCCTGGGGAGTGTGCTGTGCCGGGGAAGTAGACTGTAGCTGGTGAAGTGTCTGCTCGTCTCCACCTGCTGCTCCCAATTGTGACAGTTCTGTCTTCATTAAAGGCATGCCTCCATGATTTCCTAGTGATGAGAGGGGATCCACTGAGGCTGGGGAGAGATACTGTGGAATTTTTGGCCTAGCTCCAGGCCCAACTGGGAAATTCTCCTGTCCCCATGCCATCTGGTATTCTTCGGCAGCTTCCTCCTCTCCATCTCCTGTTTCATCCCAGTCCCTGTTCATGTATATTCCGGATACTGCTGCAGAGCGGGGTCTGGTCTGTGCTAAGACGGCAGCTTGAGAGGAAGTGGGTGCACCCTGGTTTGTAAGGTGTGCCATCCATATTGAGAACTGGACACAGGGTGGTGGGTCTGTGTGGGTATCTAGAATGTGTCAGCATAGGCACGTGTGCAGCAGCTTCTGCCAGTGCCATCTTGTCAGGTGGCGGAGTATATGTGTATTCACCAGTAGCAGGGTCACGATGTTCAATCCACAGTAACTTCCTCGTATCCCGAGCAGTTTTATACCATGCTTCGGCGTCCTTCAAAAGCCCTCTCTTACTTGTTATCACTTCCTTCCACTCCTTCTCATCTAAGCGTCCTCCACGGGTTTGGGATCCCACTAGTTTTAAGAGGACCTTCATATTCTTTACATACTTCTTCCCTTTTTCACATACTTCTTCCCTTTCCTCTCTGCCACCAGGTCTTTGGGGATAACTTGCTCAGTTTTTGACTGATTAACATCCATGTTATAGCTCAAACCCAAGTCTCCGTACTTTTATCTTGGCTATGGCTGCCCACCACTCAAGGTCAGCACTGTCTGCTGGGCACCGTAGGGGAATATCTGCAGGGTTGTATAAAGGGGAGTCAACTGGGATTCCTTCAGTGAGCCAGGCAATGTTTATCCTGAACACTCCAAACCTTGGGGGGGGGGGGGGAGAGGTGAAATGGGTCTGTAACCAAGTCAGCAGAAATGGCAAGCTTCACACCTTGCTTACACTGTGGGCACGTTATGGAAACTAGTCAGTGGTGTTAGGAAGGCAGTTAGTCAGAAGACTGGAACTGGTTGCATCACTGGAGTCAGTCATTCAGTCTGAGGGCTGGGACTGGAATGGTTGTCACCAAACAGATAAAACATCAAACTGTGTCGGCCCCCTCTACACCTCAGTGGGGCATCAACTGGGTCATATAACTTTCTTGCATATACTTCTTGCAACAAAACCCCTTGCTGATTGACTATCGTTAGCTGGGCATGTATATTTTGTCTGAACACCTTGAGTACTGGAGAAGTGCCAGGGATTGTTATATAACCAGTTTCCTTATGTGCATATGGCACGTCAGTAACACGATTTATTATCCAGCCAGCGGGCATAATTGCTAGCTCTATACCTTGTCTGCACAAGGGGCACGTTATTGGAGAGACGGAACAATATCATCACTACAATCAATTTACGTAAATTATGTACTCATCCACCACCGCAGCCAGCACTACTAACACTACTCTCCGTCCTTAGCTTGTGCACGCTGGGTGGGAAAACCATCAGCTGTATGAAAGGCTGGAACCAGTAGTGAAATAAACCATCAGCCCCCCTCTCAGGGGCCGGAAAACCATCAGCCCTTATTAGGAGCTGGAAAACCAGGGAAACAGAATCTCCCCACTCAGCCCGTCTCTCCGTGCCTTTCTCTGTACTGAAACTGCAGCAATGATAGCACTGACATAAACACATATCAGATAATTAAGGAATTCTCAGGACCGGGTTGCAAGGGCTAGGACTTCTCAGATCTGGTCATCTATGTCCGAGTCTGACAGCCAGCTACCTCCATCCCTGCACGAAGACACAGGAGGGTTTTAGGTAAGATAAATCATTTTCTTACCTCTTTGTAGCCTGCAGGTCTACTCCTCGTGTATGGTCCGTCCTGGGAATGGAGGATCAGGTGTGGCTGTCGTCCCCTGGACGTCTCGTCCTAGCCCCACGCTGGTGCGCCAACTGTAATGGATGCCCTCCACACCTTTCGGGTGGGCTATCGTCTTAAGTGTCTGCCGCCAAATTGAATGCTTTGTTTAAGTATGTGCACGCCACCCTAAGGACCACGCAGACAACCATGGCAACGTAGACAAAAGACCTTTATTAAGGGAGGTGTAGCCAGTTTTATACAACTCCTTAAAGGGATAGTAAAGGGGTGTTGCATTTTATTATGAAGAAAACATTCAATCATATTCTGTGTGTTAGTATTTCAATTCAGTTTAGCCTTGATTAGTACATTCAGTCCATGCTGATAAGGAGCTTCTGCGCAGCTAATTCTAAGACAGTGGAATTCTGAAAGGGGGGAGGATATGGAGAAAAAGAGGAGCAAAGGTTTATATAAACATAACGTGCTGTTTGTACACTGGAAGATTTCTGAATGACTTCTATAAGAGTTATATAGGTTATTAACTATTTATTGCCATGACAGGTTAAACACCACGCTGCTATCTCCAAGTAAGAGAATTAAAATCAATATTCATCAGAACTTGTGATTTATCTTGCACAGATACTTTAGATACAGCATGAAATCCTGACCAGCGCTGTACAAGCCTTATATAATTGACTAAATAGTGTGATAAATGGGTGGGTTCTTCAATCCCAGGTCCTAAATAAGTGTCAGAGCACATGGTCTCAAGCAGGGGCGTAACTGCAACAGGTGCAGGGGTTGCAATCGCACCCGGGCCCCGGAGCCTAAGGGGCCCCAAAAGTCCCTTTGGCCTATAGAAAAAGAATATTGCTATTAAAGATTTGCAATAATTGGAGGCCCCTTTGGAGCTTTTGCATCGGGGCCCATGAGCTTCAAGTTATGCGACTAGTCTCAAGTCAGGATACCGGGTGATCCTGAAAAGACACAAGAAAGAGCCACAAGCTGAGATTAGATGGGCCAATCCAGCTTCTCCTACACACAGCAACTTCAGTGGAGATTGAGGGAAAACCCATCTGGATGCGGCAGAGTCACCACCAGCAGAATGATGGTCTCTGCTGATTGTAGTCACTGACCTACACCGCATAGTGATAGACTGCCCTATATATCAGATATAGTTCCATACAATCTGTAATTGGATCACAAGCAATATACAATTACTTAGTCCTACAGGCTCTAATAACATATTTTACCAAAGAAAAGATGGAGAGAAGGAGTGCGTTTTGAAAATGATATATATATTTATAAATCAACTCGCAGAGCCAAATGTAACAAAGAGGTGGCACACATGGGGCAAACTCAAACACCAATATTGCACAATTTACCAGGGGCGGACCCAGACTGTAGTGGGCCCTGGTGCAAGAAATTTTTTGGGGCCCCCCCTCCTGGAACTCAGTGCCAGAATAGTGCCGCGGGTGTGCAGCACAGCCAGCGGCGTAGCAACTGTTTGTGGCGCCCTGGGCGGTCGAAAATTTGCCGCCACTTTGGTTGTTGATAATCTGGAAGTGTACATAGCATACACTGTCTGCCCCTATATACAAAAATATAACTACTATACTAAAACACAAAGAGAAGGGGTGCAATTGCCACCTCTGCACAACCCCAGTGTATGGCAACAAGCAGGAGTGAAGGAGGGCCCGGGGCCGGAGCAATTTTCGCCGCCGTGCTGTGGAGTTCATAATGTAATATAAATGCAAAAAACCTTTATTCTTAATATTATGTCACAATACCGGGATCTGAGGATCTTCTATTTCGAGGTCAGGGGCTCTCTGATGCCTTGTTGCTGTCTGTCTCGCTGTCGTCCTTTTTTGACACTGCAGTGCGGTGGACAAGAGAGCATTAACTGGTTAATAACAAGAAGTATGGAGTGTACAAACTGAGCCATAAACCCCTCATACCATGAAGTATGGAGTGTACTAACTGAGCCATAAACCCTCCCCACACCAGTAGGATTACTATATGGATTTTAGTATTAGGGTACGGACACACTGGGGTGAAACTCTGATGAGTGCAATGTGTGATTTTCTCACATTGCAATCAATCTCTGAGAGCACATTGGTGAGTGTCGGACGCTTTTTTCTCATCCAGATTCAGGATGAGAAAAAAGTTGCAACATGCTGCGACAGTATGTGACTCACTAATGCAAGTCTATGGGTCCGACAAAATTACATACCGCACACTGACAGCACACGAACCATCCGAGAGGCATCATTTTTTTCACGGATACATTATCATTCTATAGCTTAGAACACTGTAAAATGTTCCTGTAAATGATTCCACAGTAATAGCTGCTGAGGAAAGAACAGATTGATTGCACACGGATGTGATCTGAGAATCTGAGAAAAATGTTGGCCACTCGCACAGCAGTTTCCAAACAGACCAAAAAACGGATGTCACTCATCCGACTCTCCTGGATGAGAAACAGACCGATTTTAAGGCGGCGGAAGACAGTGTACCACCAAGTCCCCAGCTCCGTGCTGTGCACAGACAGTGTACGGTACACTGTCTGTGCACAGCACGAAGATGAAGACATGGCGGTACACTGTGCACAGCACGGAGCTGGGGACATGGTGGTACACTGTGCACAGCACGGAGCTGGGGACATGGTGGTACACTGTGCACAGCACGGAGCTGAGGACATCCCAGAAGAGGCACAATAACCACAGACAGGCGGCGGGAGAACATTGAGCCCGCCCAGGAGAACTACAACTCCCAGCACCCAACACACTGCCCAGAAACCATACGTCAGAGTACCACAGGAGACGGGAGTTTCAAAAAGAGGTGGAAACAACAGCCGGGCCCGGCACCACCAGGGGGGCCCGGCGGCACCAGGCACCACCAGGGGGGCCCGGCGGCACCAGGCACCACCAGGGGGGCACGGCGGCACCAGGCACCACCAGGGGGGCCCGGCGGCACCAGGCACCACCAGGGGGGCCCGGCAGCACCAGGCACCACCAGGGGGGCCCGGCAGCACCAGGCACCACCAGGGGGGCCCGGCAGCACCAGGCACCACCAGGGGGGCCCGGCAGCACCAGAGGGGCTCAGGACCAGTAGAGGGGCCCAGCACCACCAGGGGGGCCCGGCAGCACCAGGCACCACCAGGGGGGCCCGGCAGCACCAGAAGGGCTCAGGACCAGTAGAGGGGCCCAGCACCACCAGGGGGGCCCGGCAGCACCAGGCACCACCAGGGGGGCCCGGCAGCACCAGAGGGGCTCAGGACCAGTAGAGGGGCCCAGCACCACCAGGGGGGCCCAGCACCACCAGGGGGGCCCAGCACCACCAGGGGGGCCCAGCACCACCAGGGGGCTCTGGTGGGTCCCTGAGTGCTGCCCCCACACCTCAGCTTCAGGGGCCCCTGAGTGCTGCCCCCACACCTCAGCCTCAGGGGCCCATGAGAGCTTCCCCCACACTCATCCTGGGGGAGGCCCATGAGAGCTGCCCCCACACTCATCCTGGGGGGGGGGCCCATGAGAGCTGCCCCCACACTAATTGGCCCCTGAGCACCCCCACGTCTTTCAAGGGGGTCCCTGACACTATCCTCGGGCCCCCTTACCGCTGCCTCCTTTAGTGCTGCGTCCCCCTCCATTACCGACAGGCAGTCGCGCTGAGCGCGCCGCAGCCTGTCATGTGGTGTGATGCTGCAGCCGGCGCGATACAGGAAATAGAGCGGCGCCGGCTACAGCCCACGTGACAGGCAGATCAGCGCGACTGCCGGTAATGGAGAGAGGGGGGAGGCAGCAGTAAGGGGGCCCCGAGGATAGCGTGTGGGGCCAGCGGTCAGGGGCCCCCTAGTACATGTGGGGACGCTCAGGGGACCAGTGCCCCCCCCCCCCCCTTTGCGTCCGGGCCCCCCTACAGCGCCCGGGGGGGGGGTATGGGGGTGGGGCTTAGTGGGTTTGGCCCCAAAGTGTCGGGGCCCCCGGGGGATCTCGCGCAGTGCCAGTCAGGGGAACGGAACTACCGCTGGAGCTCCAGGGGCCCCCTAGCTGGTCGGGGCCCTGGTGCAGCTGCACCAGCTGCACCACGGTAGTTCCGCCCCTGCAATTTACATTGTATATTACACTCTGACAGTACTATACATATAATTAGATGCAGTATACAGAGATATAAATATGTCACCAGGACATTAACATCAAAGACCTTTACAATTTTTACAGTGTAACAACCTAGTACATATGCATATAGTTGATATAGATGATAATGCCTATACTGGATCTCAGAATATTGCACATAAAGTCATCATAGCAGCTTAGGCGGCCGTCACACGCACAGATATCTTGCCCGATATCGTTTAAGCGATCTCCTTTTTGATCGCTTAAGCGATATCGGGCTTAAAATCGATGCATGTAATCAAGCGATTTACGATGTTAAATCGCTTGATCGTGACATCGCTGATCTGAGCTCCGGTTCTCAGATCTAGCGATGAACGATGCCACGATCTCCTTCATCGTGGTGTATAACACCACGATGAACGATCTCCCAGCGCAGAGCCTATGCTGGGAGATGGTAACTATGGTACACGTCGGGTAACTAAGCGACGCGCGGCCCTAGTTACCCGATGTGTACCATAGTAACGAGCGAGATCGCGGCTCCGCATCGCTGGTGAGTCTGTCTGTGTGACATCTCACCAGCGATGTGAGCGATATTGTAAGCGATTGCGCGTGCACGTGATCGCTTACAATATCGCTAAAGATATCTGTGCGTGTGACGGCCGCCATACATATCAAAAGTGCTCATGCAGGAGAGAAAGAGTTAACATTTGTAACTAAAGTGCAAGTGCTGGTGCTAATCATGGTTAGCCCACAGTGGAAAGGTCCCCCGCTCAAGGTCCCCAACGTACGTTTCCTCTTTCACGTTTTTGCTTCATCAGGGGAAATTGTAGAGTGTCAAAGATTAAATTAACTAAAGGTAATATTTTTAGGAGGTAACGAAATATAGTGTTTATCAAAACTGGAAGATACCAACTTATTTGTATTAAAAATATCTTTTTATTCGTATCAAAAAGTTAAAATTAAACGACCACAGATTAGACATACATGTAAACATATATGCAAAGATGGGAACCTAGCACAGTTGATGTACATATATTTAACCAGAAAATAGAGAGGTCACACTCTTTTTGTCCATGAGGATTCCAAGTGTGTCATCCTTATAGGGGTATCTAAGTGCATACAGATACATATACTCTAATGTCTCACAAGGAGTAAACCAATAGAGAAGTAGCTTTATGCAACAAAATGAAAACACATTTCAAAACCTGGTAATGGCATCAAACAGAGTTCTGAATGTTCATGTACTGGTGACCTTCCATCAAATTTCTGGGTTCCCAAGCTATGTAATTAGAACCACCAACGCTTGACGCGTTTCACCTTCTCAAATATTAGAAGGCTCATCAGAAGTTTTTGAGGTTTAGGTTATTTGTTCAGTCTAAAAACAAGAAAAATGATCAAGGCATTAGTTTCCAAATAAAAATCAGATGACAATGATAGTACATAGTCTCAATATACAAATACATAGAGAACCGCTCCAAATGTTAACATACAAATGAGATACAGACAGTATATAGTTTATCCAGTTGGTCAGATATGTATGCTCTCATATACATAAATTATGATTTAGAAGATATATCTCACTAATATATAGTAGGAAGCAACATACCTTATGACTATACAAGCCAGGAAAGCGATATTTTCCAAAGGTAAAGTATACCCAGGTGACATGGATTGGTCAAAGTGATAAACTGACCCTACAAATCTTCTAGAGGGATCAAGCAAAAAAAGTATATATATCCATAAATAAAATGTATGTAATATAATAACTAAATAAAAGACTGCTGGATGCTTATCAGAAAGAGCCTTACCCAGGGCAAAGAATGTATCGTCATAGGGAGGACATCCAAAGGATGGGCATCAAGGGGCCTAATTGGGCTACATAGAGGTTAAGGGCAAGTAAACGGTGGACAAAGGATATCTAGATAAACCAATAATCAAAAATAAAGATGGATCACCTTTTGTGGATATGTCATATTAGACAAGAATCGTGAAATCATCTGATTCTGCACAAACAATGGTATGAACCAGGATGGATCCTCAAAACTAACCATCCAAAGAATCATCTTATGAAAAAATAAAAAAGAAAAAAACAGTTTTAAGAGAATATGAGGCCAAAAGAATACTATAAACATATTAACAGAGATAGTCCTAGAATGAAAAAAGGGAAGAATACCTAGGATGTATCTATAGAGACCCCTAAAATTAAAAAGGAATCTCGAGGATAATCTCCCTATATATCAGAGGATATGTTTAATAAGGTCATGCAGAATTATATATAATCGAAGGCCCACCTAGATGCCACCCAGTTATATAAAAAAACTACACATGGGTACATGTATAGCATTTATATAGTCATGCAGTTAAGGGGTTTAAAAATGTATGTGCAATATCCAAGACCCACATAGATGCCCCCCAGTTATGCATAAAACTACCTATGATTACATGTCTGATATATACATGATAGTGTAATTAGAGAATTTAAATATGTGTATGTAATACTATGGACCCATATAGATGTCACCCAGGGGTCCAAAATAGCCACATATAAGTAAAAAGATTCTTAAGGTTTAGCCCACAAAAATCCTGTCATATTTTGTAGAAGAAAAGAGATTTAAGCATAGATGTCTCAATTCAGACTCACCTTCCAAACAGCCATCCTGTGCTTCTGGATGCCTGGAAGGGTTTAAATCAGCTCCTATTTATATAGAAACTCCGAATTATTCATTAGTGGTTAGTGAGAACAGGTGGTGCTCAATAGCCCTCATCTCTTTATGCCAGTGATGCACAGTCCAGCGTCATCTAGCAACAAGTTGTTTTGGCTCCATGGTTACAGAAACCACGGAGCTCAAAAACAAAAACAAAAAAAAAAAATAATAATAATAATAATAATAAAAAAAAAAAGAATAAAGAAAAAATCAAAAAATAAAAACAACAAAACCGCGCATGCGCGGACGCGTCAAATGACGTCAATGCGTCGAGGTAAAATGACGCGGCCGCTTGCGTTCCACGGAAGGCCGTATGGAACGCAAGCGGTAGAAATGCGCATGCGCGGGCAGCGCAAATGGAAAAAACGGGGAGAAACATGATTTTCTATAGAAGATTTAAGCAAAGCGATGGCAATTAGCCACACCAAGCATTATGGATAAAAGGTGATAGCCTCACAATATAATACAAAAGAGACAGGAAGATAGAGAATCTAGTGGGGTACTCTAACACAAAAGAAGGTGTGCCTGGGAAGGAAGAAAAAGCTAATAGCAGTCTTTGGGGAAGATGTTCATTAATATAAAAAATGGAGATGGACTTTTTATATAATAATGCACCCTGGGATACATAAGGGGCGGTCAATATTGAACTAAAGTAAGATTAAAAGAGCATATATATTTACCATCGAGATTCACAATTTGCAAAACAAATGCTTTACAGATAAAAGATCACCCTCGCCGAAACCTAAAAGATCTTGATCTTCCTTTATTCTCTGAATCACTCCTCCCTCTCACCGACCTACCCTGCGCTGACGACATTGACATTGCCACCACCCTATACAACACCACCATAACGAACGCTCTCGACCTAGCCGCCCCCCTCACTCTCCATGCTCCACGCATTAACAGGCAACCCTGGCACACCACCCTCACTAAAAACCTGAGACGGGCGTCCAGAGTCGCCGAGAGGAGATGGAAAAAGTCTCACACCCCCGAGCACTTTGCTCTATTCAAGCAATCCATCACTGACTTCAAGACGGCACTCGCTACCGCCAAGCAAGTGTTCTTCTCATCCCTTATAACCTCTCTGTCCCGCAACCCCAAGCAGCTCTTCAAAACTTTCAACTCCTTACTTCGCCCACCTGCTCCTCCCCCTTCTCCCCTCATCTCTGCTGAAGACTTTGCGACCTTCTTCAAGGAGAAGATCGACAAGATCAGAAGCAGCTTCGGTCCACTATCCCCACACCTCCCCTTCCCACCTACACTGCCCTCCTCCTCCATCAGCCACTTCCCCCCCATAACTGAAGACCAACTCTCCTCCCTCCTGTCAAAATCACACCTCACCACCAGCGCCCACGACCCGCTCCCATCCCACCTCATTCCCAACCACACCTCCATTTTCATCCCAGCCCTCACCCACCTCTTTAACCTTTCACTTAGCACTGGTACCTTCCCCTCGGCCTTCAAACACGCCCTAATCACGCCCATCCTAAAAAAACCCTCACTTGACCCTACCTCTGTCTCTAACTATCGCCCCATATCTCTTCTCCCATTCGCCTGTAAGCTACTTGAACAACACGTCCACTCCAAACTGTCCTCTCACCTCTCCTCGTGCTCCCACTTCGACCGCCTACAGTCCGGCTTCCGACCCCTCCATTCCACCGAAACAGCCCTGACCAAAGTCACCAACGACCTACTGACCGCCAAGAACAAACACTACTACTCCATCCTGCTACTCCTTGACCTGTCTGCCGCCTTCGACACGGTTGACCACTCCCTTCTTCTCAGGATCCTGGAATCCCTTGGCATCACCCACCTTGCCCTCTCCTGGATCTCCTCATACCTAGCGGACCGGACCTTCAGCGTCTCCCACTCCCACACCTCCTCCTCACCCTACCCCCTTTCTGTCGGAGTCCCCCAAGGTTCGGTCCTGGGACCCCTACTTTTCTCCATTTACACTCTCGGCCTAGGGCAACTCATCGAGTCCCATGGCCTCCAGTACCACCTCTACGCCGACGACACCCAAATCTACCTGTCCGGCCCCGACATCACCTCCCTACTCTCGAAAATCCCTCAATGCCTTTCCGCCATCTCATCCTTCTTCTCTGCTCGCTTCCTTAAACTCAACATGGACAAAACTGAATTCATAGTCTTCCCCCCAAGAAATTCCACCCCACCTCCCAACCTATCCATCTGCGTCAACGACTGCCCCCTCTCCCCAGTCCCCCAAGCCAAATGCCTCGGGGTAATCCTTGACTCCTCCCTATCCTTCAAACCCCACATCGAGGCCCTCACCACATCCCTCCGGCTCCAGCTCAAGAACATCTCACGGATCCGCTCCTTCCTCACCCACGACACCGCTAAAACACTCATCCATGCTCTTATCATCTCCCGCCTTGACTACTGCAACCTCCTTCTCAATGGCCTCCCGGCTAACTCCCTCACACCTCTCCAGTCTATCCTCAACTCCGCTGCCCGACTCATCTATATGTCCTCCCGCTACTCCCCTGTCTCCCCCCTCTGCCAAGCCCTTCACTGGCTCCCCGTCTCCAAGAGATCCCAATTCAAAACACTAACCATGGCGTGCAAAGCCATACACAACCTGGCTCCACCATACATCTCCGACCTGGTCTCCCGATACCTACCCTCACGCAACCTCCGCTCCTCCCAAGAACTCATCCTCTGCTCCCCCCTCATCACCTCTTCGCACAACCGAGTCCAGGACTTCTCCCGGGCATCTGCCTTACTCTGGAACTCCCTATCCGAACACGTCAGACACTCTCCTACCCTGAGTAGCTTCAAGTGTCACCTGAAGACTCACTTGTTCCGTCAAGCCTACAACCTGCCATGAGACCCAGGCGAACACCCATACCTGACATTCCCCCATCCTACTGTATCCTAACCCACCCCTCATAGACTGTGAGCCCTCGTGGACAGGGTCCCTGCCCCTCCTGTACCTGTACGTCCTGATCGCCTAGATTTAGTGTACTTGTTCTTGTCTCCCTCAACCTCATGTAAAGCGCCATGGAACCTAATGGCGCTATATAAATAAATAATAATAATAATAATAATAAATAAAAGAGAAGCAAGGGTTCGCTGTCATGTACAGGTATCAGGAGCTATATATGTTTAATTGTTCCTGTTTTTGATGTGTAACCCTTCTCGGGTAATGACATCATTCAGACCAGTATTTATATTAATCAGATCACCACTATGTCACGAAAACCAGATGAAAACTAAAGCTAGGGTTATGCAGGCGTTATTAAAGGAAACAGGTATAGCTCAACTGTTCATTGAGCCCATTCGGGTGGACACTATCAAAATTATAGAGCCATCTCGCTTCCTTTTGGAGGAGGATTCTATCAAAGTCTCCTTTTCTAGGTGATGGTTTTGGTACTTCTAAAACTCTAACTTTTAGGCATTTAGGGTCCCCTAGATGGAATCCACGTACATGCCGTGCGATTGGGGTGTCCCTATGGTTTCTCATGTCACCAAGATGTTCCCCAAATCTTTTACATAGTTCCCTCTTGGTTTTGCCAATATAGTCCTTAGGGCATGTACAGGTGATCACATAGATTAACCCTTGTGTTACAATTGGCAAAGTCACGCAGAACGTAAACTTTATTGGTTGTGGAGCAAGTTACTGTTTTTGTGGGTTGTACCCACGAACAAAACTTGCAGTGCCCACACCTATAGGTCCCTACGGTTTTTAGGTTATGCAGCCAATTAGTCTGCGGTTTGGGTTTTTGGTAGTGACTGCGTACCAACCTGTCACCTATTTGATTGTCCTCGTCTGTAGGTAACACTCGCATATAGCATGATGTAATTTTTTAGATCAGGGTCTGCAAGCAAAATACGCCAATGTTTCCTCATAACATCCATTATCTCCACATTATGCGCATCAAAGGTACCAATTAATCTGGTAATGGATGGATTCTTCTCCTTTTTTTGGGGGACAAGTAATGTGTCCCTCTTACAGAGTTGAGCGTTCTTATATGCTGTGCTCAAAGTTGAGCGTGGATAACCTCTGTTGAGGAATCTGTTCTTTAGTATGTTAGCCTGTTTATAGAACTCACCATTGCTAGAACAATTCCGCCTTAGGCGGATGTATTGTCCTTTAGGGATACCTTTTTTTTGGGGATCCGGATGGTAACTCCCCCAATGCAACAAATTATTTGTTGCAGTTGGCTTCCTGTAAATGGTAAATAATTCCATCATTATCATCCTTCAGAAGGAGAATGTCCAGGAAGGGTAATCTATTATAGCCAAAATTCACTAGTGAAAAAAAGTCCCAAGTCATTGGTGTTAAGTTCCTGTACAAAGAGATTAAAGGTCTCTTTACTTCCCGACCATAAAAGAAGGACATCGTCCACGTAACGGCCCCAAAAAATGATATGTTGGGTCCATTTGCGCATAGAGTCGTTAAAGGGAACCTGTCAGCTAGTTTATGCCCCTCCAGTTATCACTGTCTGTACCTGCAGCTTCATAATACTATTCTAATCATCCCTGTCTGAGCTCAGAGTGTAATGTGAAAGGTGAAAAAAAGCATTTATACACTTACATTTCCTTATGTAATCAGGCAGTCAGTCCCCAGCTTGGAGGACGGGGACTGTTTGGCAGGTTAATAGTTAACATTTCAGCCTTGTGCTAGAACATGTTGGGAGACCTGATGTGATGTCACAACCATGTGACTACAATAGGCGGAGCTAAGTTCTCATAGAACATAATACGTTTGCTGGCTTAGCTCCGCCCACTATGGTCACATGATCGTTACATCACACATGTCCTTTAGCTATCCAAGTTAAAAGTGAGTTAACTATTATCCTGCCAGACAGTCCCCCTCCTCCAAGGTGGGGACTGAAATGTAAGTGTATAAATGCTTTTTTTTCACCTTTCACATTACACCATGAGCTCAGACAGGGATGATTAGACTGGTATAGTAAAGCTGCAGGTACAGACAGTGATAGCTGGGGGGACATAAACTACCTGACAGGTTCCCTTTAAAGTCATGTACATCTTCCCACCAGCCCAGGAGCAAGTTAGCATATGAGGGCGCAGCCGAGCTCCCCATTGCCGTGCCCCTGAGCTGGTGGTAGAATTGGCCAGAGAAGGTGAAATAGTTATGGGTCAACAGGAACCTAAGGAGTCCCAATACAAAAGGATTGTAGAGTGTCTCCTATGCTACCCGCCATCTCCTTTTCTATCATCCAGTGATTAAACAACCACCGACACGTGTGTCAGTATTAGCGCTGTGTCACTTCCGGTTTCCTCGTCGCTACCGGAAATGACGCGGCATCAGCAGGGATGCGTCACCATAGCTCCCGGACATGCGCAGTCGCACTTATAGACGCCACACCACCCGGAGCAGAGGAATGGAAGTATAAGCACAGTGCAGACACACATGTAAAAAAGCAATCTTAAGATCTGATTAGAACTATGGCGCTACCTTAAATGGGCAGAGACACCAATAAAATAAATTATATTATGGACCTATTTAGAATACTTATAACCCTGCATAACATTGACCTGTTGAACTTATATAAACATCACTCAAGTTCTTCCATGTCATAGTCAATCCAGGTACAATAGTAGCAGTATACAATCACAAAATCATGGTTATGTAATAGGTCCATAGGAATGATATGCATTCCTCAATAATCATATCCAAAGGCTTTATTTTCCAGTGCGTCTGTCCGGTCCACCATGATGAAAAGGCCACAATTTGCAACTAAACCAATCCCATTAAAGGAGAAGGAGAGTGCTAGGGTACACTTTACTGTAAAAAAAAAAAATAAATAAATAAATAGAATGGCATAAGTCCTCATATTCAAGGTACAACTCACAGAAGACTGGTGGGGTGATTACAAAAAAGGGGCAAAACTAAGAGATTCATTCATTCCCTCGGGAGACATTGTCCCAAGACCACGATCCACTTGGTCTCATGTTGGGCAAGAATTTTCAGGGTGGAAGGATCACAATCATGGTGGGTTTTAAAGTGGCGGGGCAATGTTTTTAAACTCGAAAGGTCCTCCACTTTTTGGGCCGCGGCAATGCCCCTCACATGTTCCCCCACTCGTTTTTCGCAATTCTCTAGCTGTAAGTCCAATATATCACTTTATGGGAACTCTCCAGATTATGTCTGGTGTACAGGAAATATCCAAAATAATGCAGAAATTGTTATAAAAACATGATGCAAACAAGGTCTCGGTGGGAGAAACATTCACTTTTCTGAACAATCTATTAGTTAAGGGTGAGGGTGGATAAAACTGTGCACAACTGCTATTGATCTGGTAATTTGTACATGTAGCCGTAAAAGTGCTATTTTATTTTATGTTATTTTCAAGGTAATAAGGTTCATGTGTAAAGGAAGCCGCCAGTAAAAACTGCAAAGCAGTCAGGAAAACACCACAGCAGATAAGGGGGGGCGGAGGGAAAAAAACCATTATGTACTGGCAAGGGACAAAGTAAAAACTGGTGATCTCAGGGAGGCTCCCCTCTTTATGCTGGGGAGGCACGGGGGAGGGACCTGCAAAACTCATTAAAAGTTCCACGCTGTCCCGCTGGCGTACAGAGACATGGTAACCCCATATTGTGCTACTGTGGACAAAGGGCAAAATGTGGTAGTTGATCTAAAAATTCTGATATACTATCCTAAAAATATAAGGAAGCCTACTAACCTAGAAAGTTGAGGGTAGAGGCACTTGATGTGTCTCAGAATATAGTAAACAGGAACTTAAAGATCTGGAGATTTCTATAAGATCTAAGCCGCATTACAGCAACCTATCCAAATCCATATAGAAAGCTATCATTGAGCTTCAAAATATCCATAATATAGTTGTAAGGAAATCAGTTAAAGGTGGCTGTGTTGTCATTTTGGATAGGGATATATATGAGAAACAAGTAATGTCAATTTTAAATGATCAGAATACATATAGGAAACCACCATCTAATCCTACTGAAACCTGTAAGGGCAAACTGATTTTATACAAAGGGGTGTAAGTATTGGTTTAATTGATACCCATACGTCAAAATTCTTAATTAATGACAACTCTGTAGCAATATTTGACAGACTTCCCAAAATCCATAAGGTGGTTTTCCTTCTCCCCTTCACCTCATAATATCAGGGTTAGGGTCTGTCTGTGAGAACCTCAGTATTTGGGTAGATCGTTACTAATGATGGGCAAACTCACCCGGACCTCTTTTAAAGTCCGAGTTCTAGGCCAAACATGACTCGAACTTGAGTCCGAACCCAGAACTCGAACTTTAAAGTTATGGGATGGGGCGGGGGGCTGTAAAATAAAGTATATCATTATTAAACGTTATCATACGATCCTCAGGTTTGCCCCGACTGGATTCAGATGAGATCTCCTCTATGGAGCAACCTATCTCTGAACAAGAGATCATCTCGACATCATTGTACTACAAAGCATTCAAACCCCAATTAGTGCCACATTTACTCCTTTTCTTTAATGAACTTAATAAATAAGGTCCCCCACATTTTGACACCCTCAGAGCGCATATTTCGGTTATTCTGAAACTCGCCAAGCATCGATGCTTTGTGGCAGTTATCGACCTATCTCTCTCCTCAAGAGGACATTAAACTTAACTTTTTAAGCTAAAATCATGGCCACCAGGCTTGCGCCTTTTCTTTCCAAGATCATTCACCCGGACCAGACTGGCTTTACTATGGGGAGGAAGGCTCATGACACCAAGAAAGCAATCGATTTGATCCGCCGGGCCAGGATCGGATCGGTCTCCTCTATGCATTTATCGACAGACGCTGAAAAGGCGTTTGATGGAATAAACTGGATCTTTATGAGGGAGACCCTCCACTTCCTAGGCCTGGTGGATAACATGTTACGGTGGATCATTTCTCTCTACTCCAGCCCGACTCCTAGATTCCGGGTGAACCCTTTGACATATGCAATGGCACGCGCCAGGGTTGCCCGCTTTTCCCCCTGATTTTTGTGCTCACCCTGGAACCCTTCTTAAGACATGTAAGGGCAAACCCCGATATTTCTGGAATTTCGGTCCACAAAACCTTGCACAAAGTGGCAGCTTACGCTGATGATTTGTTATTTTTTTCTCTCCAATCCCACTGTCTCTTTGCCAAATTTGATAAAAGAGTTCCAAATTTACTTTCAAATTTCAAAATAAAATTAACTTCAATTAGCTAAATCAGAGGCACTCAATATCAATCTGCCGTCCCAGCTGGTGGATTCACTGAGCTCTTCCTTTAGTTTTACTTGAGCCCGCAAACACCTCAGCTACCTGGGAACAAAATTGTCGGCTGATTTAAACAAACTCTATCAATATAACTTTCCCCCTCTAGTTAAGGCCATTGAATCTGACTGTGGAAGATGGATTAAATCACTTTTTTCCTGGTTTGGCTGTTGCCAGATGATGAGGATGAATGTCCTGCCCAGAGTATTGTACCTCCTACAGACCCTACCTATTAGGATATTACTTGACTTTTAAAAAAAAATATCATTCATACAACGTGACTGCGTTTGGGATAGCAAATTAGTCAGAGTGAGTAGGGCTATTCTTGCTAGACCAAAGACGAGGGGAGGAATTGGCTTGCCTAACTTTAAAAAGTACCATATGGTCACTCACCTAACGAGAATGATAGAATGGTGCAGAAACGGCAATCACAAAGCATGGGTTCATATTGAACAAGACGTCTGCCCAGTCCCCTTAGACATACTGCCTTGGGTAATGCCTTTGGCCCCCCCCGCACCTGCTGTCACATCCCATGATTAATGCCACACTTAGGTGCTGCAATATATTACAAATACGCCCTTACATTATCTCACTATGCTCCCCGCTTATGCATATCCTAAGTCACCCTGACTTCCCTATTGCCAACTTAGATCAAACTTTTGCAGCCTGGATTGCGGCGGGGAGGGAGAGAGTCGAGGATCTGGTGGGAAGGGGACATAAGGGGCCTTCTCTAGCTATTTTGACATCCTGGAGGGAACAGACCCCTTTAGGTTGGTGGAGATGCTTGCAATTACGACACTTCCTGAGTTTAATGCCTCCGAAAACCTGTTTCCAATGCCCTAAGACACAATTTGAGGCTCTTTGTGTGGGTACGGGGACAGTTAGCCACACTCTGTCCTTAGTTTACTCTATCCTAAACCACCCCCTAGACCAGCCGCCACCACCTTTGTTGGTACTGTAAGAGTCTGACATGGGAGTCACTTTTACAGATGATCAAGCTTCTAACATCTTCACACTTGCTCATAGCACCTCCATCAGCTCTAAATTCCAAGAAGCCAATTATACAATTTTATCCAGGTAGTACAGAGTTCCAGTTTAGATTCAGGAGGTTTTGCTGGGGGCCGATGGTGGTTGCTGGAGATGTGGAGATGGACCTAGTACTTTTGTCCACATTTTTTGGGACAGTGACAAGCTTAGATCATTCTGGGTGGTGGTGAAGGAGGTGATAGACTATGTCTCTGACATTAAAGTGTATCTGTCACCTGCCCTGCTGCTATTACATCATAGTAAGGCTTCTTTTTGGTTCTACCAGAACTCGTTGCTCAAGTTTTTAATCATGGCTGCCAGATCATGTATCCCAGTGCTCTGGAAACAACCCACACCACCTACTGTGGTACAATGGATCAACAGGGTCAATGACCTAATGTACATGGAGGAGTTGACTTCTTCCCTTCGAGAGTCTCAGACTAATTTTTGGTCGACATGGGTGAGCTGGATGGATTTTCAGCAAATTGAGTGTTATAGCCGATTGCTGGAGTGATGCGGGTATTGTTCTACGACTCTTGTGGGGTGGCATTATGATTAAGGGAGTCTCTGGGTCTGTTTGACGGTCTCTGCCCCCTCTCTTCTCTTTTCCCATCTCTCCTCCTCCCCGGCCCTCTTCTCTTTCCCTTTGTCCCCCTCTTTTCCCCCCTTTCTTACCTACCCCCCTTGTATCCCACCTACTCCTTTCTCTCTTCTGCTTGCTTTTCTTAATCCCCTTCTTTTGCTTTTTTCTACCTTCTTACTCTCTTCTTCCGATAATACCCTGTATATGAAAATTGAACTATTTTTCATTTATCAATGGCAACCTTTACACACGTCGGTGAATTGAATACATCGCCTGTTATATTCTGAATAGATTCACCATGTATGGCTTGTTTTTTTATATCAATATTAATTTGATTTGATTGCCATTATTTTATGATGACCATATTTGTTGCATAAATAAAGAATATATAGTAAATACCGTTATCATCCTACTTATCCTACTTAATGGCATCTCGTCGTCCCGTGTCTGGCGTCTCACCGGGCCGCTCATTAACTTCCGGGATATTCACTGCAGAGGGACCCAACAGCCAATCACAGATGCTGTCACACATAATGGGTGTGATTGTCTGATTAAGTAATCTGGAATCGGACCATATATTCTAGTATGATAGAATGTATGGAATGGTTTTAGGCTATTCCAGCAGCCAATTACAGACACCCATTCTCTGTGACAGCATCTGTGATTGGCTTTTGGGCCCCTCACTCTGGGTCCTTCATGCTGAAAACCACAGCCAGCATCCAGCCCTCAAAATGGAGCATACTTTTGTAGCGCCATTTTCAGGCGCTTTACCCGACTCTTCCAGCAACCCTAGCGGCTGTGGCATGCTGGATAATAAAGTTGATAATGCCAGCTTTGTATTGTCAGCTGGCACTAAGCCCGAAATTCATGGTGTCAGGCCAGTATTAGACCGGGCCAAAACCATAACACCGAGAAAAAACATTTTAATAGAAATAAAACACAAGACATATAGAGACTCCATATTTATTAACAAAAAACCCTCTCTCCGATGTAATCTACAGGGAACAACTTCTTCAGCCCTGGTACATCTCTGCGAGCAGACACATATGTCTGCTCGCAGAGACGAGCAGGCACAGACTAAACACCCCACCATGTGAAAGGTTATCTGAGTTCACACATGAGCTGCCTCACGCATGAATTCAGATAACCTTCCACACAGCTGGGTGTTCAGTCTGTGCATGCTTGTATCTTTGAGCAGACATGTGTCTGCTCATAGAAATGTAGCAGAGCTGAAGATGTTTGCTGTGGATTACGTCGGAGGGTGATTTTACATCGAAATAGATGCAGCCGGGAACATCATATCTGGAAGCAGCCCATGCATTTTAGAATCTATCAAGTAGAGACATTGTGTCACGTCACCATTGGACTCAGTGGCTGGTGTTCGTGCCTCGGCCGCTGGGAGGCGCCGGATTCCTTTGGCTGATGGTGCCGGAGATAGGAGGGCCATGTCCTCATGTGGACCTACTCCTTCGATGTCAGCCTCTTTCGCTGAACGCTGCTGTGTTTCTCCTGTGGGTGGTGTTGGTTGCAGAAGAGTGGGTCCTGCAGAGGTGTCTGATAGGTGCAGTCTTTGTTCTTGTCAGAAGTTGGGTGGTTGGTGCCAGTCGTGCATGACCATCTGGCCTTGTTCTAGGGGAGGTCCGGATGAGATCACCAGGCTGTGAGCTCCAGCCTATGGGACGTAATCGCACCCTTCAAATACCTTGGAGCCTGTCTTGCAGGCCGCCAGAGATAGTCTTGCTTCCCCAGTGATATAGTGTGTGTTTGGTCTTGACTCTGACCTTTGCCTGGATTTTCGACTCTGCTACAGCTTGTCGATTTTGTACCTTAGCTGCCCTCTCGGTTTTGACTTTGACCTTTGCCTGGATTTTCGACTCTGCTATAGCTTGACATTTTTGTACTTTAACTGCCCTCTTGGTTTTGACTCGGACTCCTGACTACGTTTTTCGGGTCCTGATTTTTCCCTTCCTGGCGACCTTCCTGCTTCGCTGCTCATAATAGGCAGCAACCCCCTGGGCTCCGCTGTAATTCCAGATCCCTGTATAGGGATTAAGGGTCTCGGGGTTTCTCGGGGTGCTGCCTTACCAGCAGCTCAGCCTCACAGCGGATGGTCGTCACACATTGCTTGTAAATTAGATTATCAAGTGTATAAATGACAGTATTAGCTTAGACAGGGATACTTATAATAGTACTATGAAGCTGCAGGTATAGATACTGATAGCTTGGGGGGGCATAAACTAGCTGACAGGTTCCCTTTAAAGTTTATATTACATGCAGTGGAGTTTTTGCTAAAAAACAATATTTCTATGTTTAACAAAAAATATTATTTTCAAGTAAAAGCAGCTTCCATGGGATCGTTCTTCTCACCAAAGCTTGCAATTTTGTTTGTTGGTTGGTGGGAAAATTTTTTATTTTTACCTCTTAGAATTCTCAGCAGGTATCTATTGCCTAATACGGCTGGTATGTGGATGATGTCCTAATTCTATGGTCTGGTGACGTGCTGACTGTGCAAGTTTTTATGATGTATCTTAATGATAACTCCTGCAATCTCTGACTAAAGCACAAAGGTCCCAATAAAAATCTGGAATTTTTGGATATCTACCTTAATGAAGGTACCATTATAGGTGAGTGCACTGGCACTTTTTATTTATACAAATAGCCCTGTGTGTCTACACATGCGCCCTTTTCTTTTTCTTTCTGCGTTAATGAAGATGTTGGTGGTAATAAGGTAGAAAGTCCTGTCTATAGAAGAACCGTCAGCGGTAATACTATCTTGCGGACTTACAGCTGTCATCCTTGACACACAATTGTGTCAGTTCCATATTCAGAATTCACCAGGGCAAAATACATCTGCTTTGGTGAGCAATTATTTAAAAATGAATATTTATATTAAAAATAGATTAATTGAAAGGGGATTTAAACGGAAACATATCTCAGAAGCAGCTAATAAAAGTAAATGTTTTAAAAGAGAGGTCATGCTTGATGGCAATAGGAATAGAAATAAAAGTTAAAACAAAAACGGTGACAATAATGAGGCTACCTCCAGAGATGAATAGGAAATCACTGACAACCTTCTTATATTTAGCACAGCATACAGTCTGCAGTACAATCAAATTAAGAATATTAAATTAATCTCAATTTTACATCAAGACATACCCCTCCAAAATATTCTACACCAAGGACACAGACGTCTATAGGGAATGTTATTCCCCCATTTTATTTGAAAATAGCAATAATGGAGAAAAGTGGCTAAAAATTCCATTTTTTTTAAGTTTGGGGGAGGTAAGTGTAATGTCTCAATATGCCAAAATAACTTACACAGTGGATGATACATTTGGAATTGTTTTATTAACTTTGACAGTACTCATAATTCAATGTGTTGAAATTATATATTTGATTTTGCAAGTTATCAGATGTACAAGTAGGAAAATCAAAAACGGATTGTGGAGCATTTGTACAATATTAACCAGGGTGGATAAAAATCAATGTTTTTTTTAAAAAAATCAAAAAAATTGGATTTTTTTTATTTAAATCGGATTTTTTTAATTTAAATCAGATTTTTTTCAATAAACTGCTCTTTGAGGAAAATATTTTACCATCCAAAGGTTCTTCCATCATGAGATAAAGCTGAGTTGTTTAACTCAGTAGAATAAAGGCTGTATATGTGTAACATTCACAATGCCATGCTCTTCCAGAGGTTTCTGTAGGATTAGTGGACAGTTTCTCTCCTATATTATCACAGACGCTCGCTTTACTTACGCAGTTCTCAAAACTGAATTTGACTCCGCAGAGGTCCCAGCCTCTTCTTCACGGCAAAAATGTTACAACATGAACAGAGTTGAGAAAAAGACCTTAATCCTATTGTTCTACAAACCTATGAATACAGAATCAACCCCTTCAGTGCCAAGTCCAAGAAGTTAGACAATATGTTTCTGATTGTTTGGAGTGGAATAAATCTGCAAAACACAAGAAGAATGTGAATCTAAGTGTGAGGAGGAGGAAGGGCAAGCAGACAAGAAAATGAAAGTGAAACTTTGAGAACAATACTGCAGCATAGCCACAGACAGACAAGTCTGGATCTGTTTGTGTGTACGATCTGAGGTTTATTACATTCTTTCCTTATAATGGCAGCAGGCCGTAAAAGAGACCCAGTTTGGGAATATTTTAATGAAGCTCCTTTGCCTATCGGTAAGGCAGGCATGCGTGCAAAATGCAAACGATGCAACAAAGAGATGCAAGGCCTGGTGGTGCGAATGAGGCAACATCATGAGAAGTGCGGTGATGAAGATGACCAAAGAAACACTTCTGAACAGGCAGGATCTTCAGGTTGGTAAACATTTTTATTGAATCCGATTTCTAAAGACTGAACTGTCATGTGTGAGAAAAATTATATTTCTTATTATTACTGCATGTTACTGTCATTTGGTACAGTTATGAAGAAAAACAAATATTCCTTTTGGGGCAGGGGCAGTGATGTGTTGTGTACAATAAGCAGAAATTGTATAATAAACAATAAAATAACAGCATTGACTTTTTTTGTTTAGGGGAATTCATGGATTCTGGAAACTATCCACCTCCAAGATCACCATCATCCTGTTCTACAGTTTCAGAGTTATCCATCCAGGATAGTGCTTCATTAGCAGCAGCATCATCATCAGACACCCACAGCCACATATCACCATCACCCAAAAGGAAGAAAAAACCTTTACCTCCTGGAACCACCATAGATAAGTTTGTGATAAGAACTAGCAGATTAGAAAAAGAGTTGATTGATGAAAAAATTGCCCAGTTTATTTATGCAACGAACTCTTCTTTCCGTCTGACTGAGAACCCACATTTCATTAATATGGTTCAGTCACTGAGACCAGGATACAGTCCACCCAGCAGAGCTGATGTTGCAGGGAAACTGCTGGATCAAGTGTATGACAGAGAAATGGAGCAATGTGCAACAGCTCTGGAGGGTAAAATTGTTAACCTAAGTATTGAGGGGTGGAGTAATGTCCACAATGATCCTATTGTATGTGCTTGTATAACAACAGAAGAAGGTAAAGTCTTCCTTGCACAAACAACTAATACGTCAGGAAATGCACACACAGCAGAATACTTATAAGAAGTGGCAGTAAAAGCTATAACGACATGTGAACAAAAATTCAAATGTCTAGTACGCAGTTTGGTCACTGACAATGCTGCAAACGTATCCAAGATGAGAAGAGATTTAGAAGAGCAGGGAGGGAATACAAAGCTGCTAATAACATATGGTTGCAGTGCTCATTTGCTGCACCTCTTAGCCAAAGACTTAAGTGTTTCAGAAATAAAGGCTAATGTTGTTGAAATTGCTAAATACTTCCGTAATAATCATTTTGCTGCAGCAGCTCTGAAAAGGATGGGTGGAACCAAGCTAACGCTCCCACAAGATGTTAGATGAAACTCTGTGGTGGACTGTTTTGAGCAGTATATCAAAAACTGGCCTATTCTGATGCCACTTTGTGAAGAAAATCGAGATAAAATAGATGGCACTGTCACGGCCAAAATCCTCAACATTGGGCTTAAGAGAAATGTTGAACATATGCTGAGCTTCCTAAAACCCATCTCTCAAGCTTTAAACAAAATACAGAAAAATAGCTGTTTTATTGCGAATGCTGTTGAAATTTGGAAGGAACTGAGTGAACACTTAAAAACAGAACTACACATGGACAGAATTAAATTACAAGCAGTAAACAAACGAATGGGACAAGCACTGACTCCAGCTCATTTTTTGGCAAATATTGTCAATATCCAATATCAGGGTCAAAACCTAAGTGCTGAGGAAGAGGAGTTAGCTATGACATGGGTATCCAGCAATCATCCATCTTTAATGCCAACTATAATAAACTTCAGAGCTAAGGGGGAACCATTCAAGAACTATATGTTTGCTGAAGATATTTTAAGGAAGGTCACACCAGTAAACTGGTGGAAGTCACTTAAGTGCTTGGATTTAGAGACTGTTCAAGTAATGATTTCACTTTTAACAGCAGTAGCTTCTTCTGCAGGCGTTGAAAGAATATTCTCTTCCTTTGGACTCATTCATTCTAAATTGAGAAATCGGTTGGGACCCAATAAAGCAGGAAAGCTTGTTTTTCTTTTCCAGATTATGAATAGGAACAAAGAAGAAGATGATGATGAAGATGACGACAAGTGAGCTACAGAGGACAGCAGGGACAGTAGTATTTAAGTTTTTCATGTGTCGGCTGGGCTGACAGTCTAAGTTTCTTAAAATATATATATATTTTGTTTAGCCAAATTAGTTAACAAACATGGATGTTTGTTTAAGCAAATAACTTATGCTGTAATGTTGTTATTGTTTCAGTTGAATAAATCTATTTAAATTGTTATTAAGGTCAGGATTATTTTTCTCCTTCCTAAGTACAACAGAACAGTGGTGTCCAAATATGAATGATTAACCCCTTAAACTGGGGAGAAAAAAGTAATATAAAAAGTGATTCCAAAAATCTTCATCTACTTGCATGTTAAAGTAGCAAGAACTAGTTTAGGTAGAAACTTTGATTTAAATCACTGATTTAAATCAAGCCTTACTGACTAGTGATTTAAATCAGTTAGATTTAAATCAAATCCACCCTGATATTAACAATAGCAAGGTTTATTATTCAGGAGTCACAAAACACTTTGTAGAGAAACATAAAATGGCTCGATTAAAGGTTTGAGAATTTTTGGAATTGAACTGGTTAATGCTCCCAAGCGGGGAGGTAAACTATTCATGACGGAGGCTTATTGGAATATTAGGTTGGATACTAAACATCCACAGGGAATGAACAACAGAAGGGATACTATGTTTATTGATTGAATAATGTATGTTGAAATTAATCTTTAACTTCAATACTATGTAAATATTTCTATCCCTTTTGATTTATTCCCCATTTTTCCATAGTTAAATGTATTATTGATTGATTGCTATAGGGTGTGAAGAAATCATTGATTGTTGCAATTGATTTCACCTGTATGCTATACTAGTTGGCACATGTATATAATTGTGTTCACTTGTATCTGGTTTTATCTATGACTGAGGGCCACTTTACACACACCAACTTATCTGTCCAACTTCTGAACAACTTGCTGGTTGCAGTGAAATCATGGACACATTGCTACATTTGTACACAGCCACAAAATGGAGCAATGTGTCCATGATTTCACTGCAACCAGTAAGTTGTTCAGAAGTTGGACAGATAAGCTGGTGTGTGTAAAGTGGCCCTAAGAACACACTAAAGCGCTCAAAACACGTCAGATTTTGTATTCCCTCATGAGGGTGTTTTTTTTTTTTTTTAAGATGGACACTAATAAAATTTAATTTTAATTTTATCCAGTTGTCGCACTTTTTGCCCGTTTTATTTTCTTTTTTTCCCCTTTTATCTCCTTCTGGCCAAAATAGTTGGAAGAGGGCTTAAGTGCGCTATTTATGTACAAAGCCCAATAATTTAAACATGGACCACGATGCTTGTTTCATACTTTTTCTGCAAATGAAGCACTATCTCTTCTTTGCTTCATGTCAAAAATCTTGAATAGGACCGTTAGCAAGTGAAGCTGTTCAGTAACTGGTGTTATTATGACCGATTAGTTCTGTGCTTCTCTGTGGTTGCTTTATCTGGATATTCTTACTGTAGCACCCATCGCAGCGGCACCAGCGTCTCTATGACAGGGAAACCGACTATGGTGCTTGCCCGGACCTCATCTGTAACTTCATACTCCCAGGGCCTGGGCATGCACACAGGTTTCCGAGGAGCGCAATTAGATGGTACGTGCCACACGCTCACTGTTGGTAAAGGGCCAGTATGCCTTAACCCAGAAATGCTTCTCAGCTCATGGCTGAGAAGCAGAATATTTAAGACACCTTTCCCCATTGGGAAGTGCCTGGTCAACGCAGTCTATTGCTAGAGACGCGTTGATAATTGTCGAGTCCCCATCCCAATATTCTGTCCCTGTGCTTGTGTTCCCGATCCTTTAATCTGTCTTGTCCTAGCACCACCCTGCACCTGCCATACCACATATACCAGCCTGCACCTGCTGTAGCACTTATTTCAGCCTGCAGCTGCTGGGAAGAAAAAAAAAAAAAAGGGGAAGTAGTGGAGATATTGAATGCACACGCTGGACATGGGGGAAGATTGAGAGGTGCGGACATTTGATTATTGGCTAACAGCACCGCAGGTTATGGTAATCAGACATAATGAGGGGGTCGGCGTGGTGACCCGCTGACTCCGCCCCCTTATTAAACATCACAGCTAAGGAGTGTATAAAAGGCAGGGATTCAGGCACGTGTGGGCCGCCATTTACCATACTGAAGGGGAGAAGGAGGATCATCATCTCCTTCAACCTGGGCGACCCAGGGCACAGACCGGTGATGCGGAGGATCACTCCTGTGGAACCTGCCGACGAGAACTACGGTGGGGGAAACGCATAGAGTGAAGGACGCGGCATCATCATGCTAAGCTAAGTGACTCCTGGCTAGCTACTTTGGGTACTATACCCCTGCCTTACAGGTGCCCTCAGTGGCACGGTTGTATGTCTTATAGGTCCTACATGCAATGGTCTGGGCCAGAATTTGGTCTCTGACAGTGTTTTTATGTACATATCTTATGGGTGTGTGTTGTTTATAGATAAAGTGTGACATATATCTCATTTGAGATTTGGTTTATTGCCAACTATTGCTGGTATTGGAAAATAGGTCACCACACTAACACGCCCACCGTACACACACCCTGTGATAGAGGGGTCCCCTATCACAAGAAATAGATTTTTTTGTACAAACACGTCCTACGTGGTTTTTTCCACTGAGCAACGGGGATTGACCTGGACTTTGCTAGTAGGACCTCTTTTTTGCACTTCCATGACACATATATGAGACAAACAGGTCTTTAGGTTAGTGTAAAATTGTGAGACCCACAACCCCTCACCCTAGTGTTCAAGCAGGGTTAGGAGGGGCAGACGCCGTGGTATGGGGACACCAGCAAGAATTTTTTACGTGTCTAAAACTCCATTGCAAGGCAGGGTGAGATAGGAAGAATATAGGGACAGCGTTCCCATCCCCCTAGATCCCCTTGGTAAGGTTTGGATTGCATAAACCGCATCACAGGAACTATAGTTTCCTTTTTAACAAAATCAAATAAAAGTTACATTTTAGAAAATAATCCTCTTTGATATATGCTGTGCCATATACCAACCTCCACCTGTCCAAATCCACTGTGCTGTCTCAAATATCCACACCTGCCGGTACCCGCTGAACCTCGCTACCTGCCTGCATCGGCTGCACATACCCAGAGACTCTACCTGTCCATAAGAGCTGACCCCTGGAGTCAGCTGTTGTGGTACTGAGGCCCCTGGCGCTGCACCTGGCAGCTACTTACCAGTTTAGACTATCTCCACTTCCTGTGGCTTTAGCAGACGACTCAGTGGTCATCCAGTTTCACTCCTACAGGTGGCGATCAAACTAGACAAGACAGAGCGTTTGTCTACCCCGCTATCTAGGACATAATCTTCTACTTTTAATATTTACGTATCGTGTTAATTTTTTTTTTACATTATTACAGATTATTCAATAAATAGTTTTTCTTTAGTGTAACTAAATATGATGACCTTGTCTGATCTATATGTCCTTGAATAAAGAACTATGGAGATAGCGCTATTCTTCTGTATAAAATGCGAAGTTGCTGTAGCCCTAATATTTCTGTACAGGGGTCTCTGTATAGATTACACTGGGGAACAATTTGAAAAAAATTTCTGTTGAGTTCGGTTTTTGAGCTGATTTATACTAAAATTGTCATGCTGATTCCAAAAATGTAGTCAGTTTTTTTCTAGCACGTCACGTTTTTCCTCCACAACTTACCTGCCAGAGAAGCACAATTGCACTGATATCTGTAATAAGACTTGTTATCTGATTACAATTCGACTCATATATCCTTTGTAAAAAACATGATAGTGTTAAAAACATATTTGTCATGCCTATTTCTTATATATTTCATTTTTTGTTCATATTTGTACTATTTAAAAAAAAAACAAAACACTTTTTAGGTACAGTAGTTTACATATTTTTGAGAAGAACAAAAATCCTATAGTTCAAAAACTTGACATGATAGAGAAAAACTGAGATCATTTATGGATTCAGTATCCAAAAATTAATTAAGAACAGTTGTCTGACCTAACTCCTAAAAAATTGTGTTCCCCCGTGTTATTGTACTCCAGCGTTTTGGATTGGGACAATGGAAAAAGAGTTTGGAGTCATTTTATTGCAATTTCCCTTAATAAATGTATGGTAATAACAACTGATTTTAAAAGAAAAGTGCTTCATTTTTCCACTGTTACATTTATGCTCTCAAATATTAATTTTGGCTAAATAACAAAAAGCATTAAACGATAGAAAATGTGTTCAAAGAGCTTGTGTGGAGAAGTAAAGAGCGGAGATTGATGATGCTTCACCTCCAAAAGTCTACAAAACAGGGAGTATTGGTAACTCTGAATTTGCTGATCCATTTTGGGATTGGGAGGAGGAAGAAGAGGGAGGAGGAAATGTTGGGTATTTATTGTGAGGGATGTGAGTGAGGGTTTCAATATTTCTCCATATAGTGTACATATAACAGTGTGAAAAAATATAGATTTTTTATTTGCTTTTTGGATGAAAGATATTAGTAATGCATATACCTTATTTTTCAGATTATAAAACACCAAACTGGAGGAAAAATGGGGGTGTGTTTTATAATCCAAAAGTAGCTTTGGAGGAGGGGAGCGTCAGCGGTGTAGCAGGGTGACAGGAGGCAGGGATGCTGTGCTACTAGTGATGTAATGCTGGCGGTGGGGGCATGGGAGGAGGGGGGTAACACCGCTGAGCTGTTCCCGATGCACTGATTTCCCAGCAGTGATGCAATGGAAGATGGCTGTGGAGGCAGTGTTTGCACCGAATAGGACCTTGGACAGCCAAGATCTCAATCTACATATGCACTCCTGCAAACGCAATGGTCTTCAGGAAAATGGCTGCATTGATGGCACGTGCGTAGATAAGATCTCTGCAGCCATTTTCATGATTTTCGTCGTGTCACTGCAGGCAAATCAATGCAGCCCATAACATTCCACGATGATGCCCCCTCCTCTCGAGCCCCGGCCCACAGCATTGGCTCACAGGTATCCCAGCGTCCCTGCCTCCTGTGACCCCCGCTGCTGGCCATGTAGCAGGGTAGTGATCATATATACCAGGGATGAGACCATATATATCAGGGTGGGGGCCATGTCTGAGTGAAGGATGGGGTCATGTACCAAGATGGGGGCCATATGTACTGTATCAGGATAGGGGCAATGTACTAGGATTGAAGAGCATATATACCAGGATGTGGGACCATATATACCAGGATGGTGGCAATGTACCATTATGGGGATCATATATACCAGGATGGGGCCATGTACCAGGTTGGGGGAATATATATACAGTAACAAAAAAGGAGCCATATACCAGGTTGGGAGATCATATATACAGTACTACTGCCACTGCTGGGAAGTCAATTGCACCTGAACCACTCCGCCATAACATACCCTCTTCACATGCCCTCAGCATCACTGACCTTGCCTCTTGTGTCCCCGCTACACCGTCACCACACCCCAGTTTATATACCGATTGTAAGACTGACAATGGCATTAAAAGACAGACCCGATTTGACATTAAAAATTATTTTGTTTTTCTTTTCCTTCACTAAATTTGGGGTGCATCTTATAATTCGGTGTATCTTTCAGACCATAAGACTCAGCTTGCCATAAGACTCAGCTTGCCATAAGACGCATGCCAAGTTTAGCAGTGCCATATATATACAAATATTTACTGTGTACACATGACTCAATTTTGCAGTTTCTTCCAGGTCATGTGATTGATTACATGGCATGAAAGGTCCTGGAGCTAGTCGGGTGTAGAAGGTTCTTCAGCTGCTCATTCAGGACGTGCAGCCTCTGTACAAGCCCAGGTAGCTTATTCCTGCTCTGCACCGATCACATAGATCAGTGTGGGACAGGAAGAGAGACATCAGTTCTCTAAGTGATTGGAAAGGACAGTGTCTCAGCCTTCTCCATCTTTACAGGAGGCTACCTCTGGACTGTAAGGCTGTGTGCACACATTGCGTTTTTAGAGCAGATTAGTAAAAAAACCTAAAAGGAAATCCTGATGCCAATAAAGTCATTAAGAATCGTGGAGTCTAATGCACATAGAGTATTTTCTGCTTACAGATATGGTGCTGATTTAAATCAGTAGAATGTCAATTCTTGAAGCATATTAGCTCAGATTTCACCCATTCTGGTGAATGGGCAATATCTGCAGCTAAAACACACTGAAACCGCTGGCAAAGGGCGTGTTTTTGCTTCCGAGTTTTCCATTCAAAAAGATTATGAAATGTATGCACCATATCCTAAATGAGTGCACATACCCTAAGAAGCACTCACTTATTAGCAAGATTTTTTTTCTTTAAAATTGTGTCTTATAGTCCAAAAAATACAGTAAGTTCTAAAGTAATTTCCCTTTCTTAGTAAATTATATGACGTCTCTTAAATAATTTTGGTACAATTTGTCAATTAAATATAGAATTTCTCCCCGTGTGAGTGATTTTTCGTGGCAAACAAAATATAATTTTCCAATAATTCAAATTTCAAAATCTAGATTTCAGTATGACTATTCCCTGTGTGAACTCTCTGGTGTATAATAAATTCCAATTTCTGGTTAAAATATTTCCCACATTCTGAACATGAAAAAGGCTTCTCCCCTGTATGAGTTCTTTTGTGTATAACAAGTTTTGATTTACGTAGAAAACATTTCCCACATTCTGTACATGAAAAAGGCTTCTCCCCTGTGTGAGTTTTCTGGTGCAAAACAAGATGCGATTTCTGTGCAAAACATTTACCACATTCTGAACATGAAAAAGGCTTCTCCCCTGTATGAGTTCTTTTGTGTATAACAAGTTTTGCTTTACGTAGAAAACATTTCCCACATTCTGAACATAAAAAAGGCTTCTCCCCTGTGTGAGTTTTCTGGTGCATAACAAGAGTTGATTTCTGTACAAAACATTTCCCACATTCTGAACATGAAAAAGGCTTCTCCCCTGTGTGACGTCTCTCATGTCTAACAAGATCTGATTTCTTTATAAAACATTTCCCACATTCTGAGCATGAATATGGCTTCTCCCCTGTGTGACTTCTCTTGTGCATATAAAGATTTGATTTATTTACAAAACATTTCCCACATTCTGAACATGAAAAAGGCTTCTCTCCTGTGTGAGTTATCTGGTGACAAACAAGATTTAATTTCTTTATAAAACACTTCCCACATTCTGAACATGAAAAAGGCTTTTCCCCTGTGTGAGTTCTTTTGTGTATAACAAGTTTTGATTTACGTAGATAACATTTCCCACATTCTGAACATGAAAAGGGTTTCTCTCCTGTGTGAGTTCTATTGTGTATAACAAGATGTGATTTCTGTACAAAACATTTCCCACATTCTGAACATGAAAAAGGCTTTTCCCCTGTGTGACTTCTCTCATGCCTAACAAGACCTGATTTCTGGTTAAAACATTTTCCACACATTGAGCATGAAAAAGGCTTCTCCCCTGTGTGACTTCTCTCATGCCTAACAAGACCTGATTTCTGGTTAAAACATTTTCCACATTCTGAACATAAATACGCTTTCTCCCCAGTATGAATTCTCTCATGACTTACAAGATGTGATTTCTGGTTAAAATATTTCCCACACTTGGTACAAAAATATCTATTCTCCTCTGTGTAAAGTTTTTGATGCTTAACAAAAAATGTTTTGAGGGGAAAACTATTTCCATATTGTGAACATGAAAATGGCTTCTTGGCTTTTAGAGCATTTTGCATGTTAATGTCTATTTTCTGACTTTTATTTTTTTCAGTAGTCTGTAATGAATCAGATGACAGATCTTTGCTGTGAATAGAAGAGGAGATATGTGGAGTAATGGCATTCACTTTAATTGTATCCTGTGTGATATCAGGTTCATCTGATTTATAAATAGAAGAGGTCAGTTGTTCTTCTGATCTTCTGGTATAGACATCTGCTAAGAATAAAAACAGCTATTATTTTTTTAATAAAATATCCTTGAAATTAATATTTTTACTTAAAAAGTCAATAGAAAAGGCAAGTTATATAGCAACATTGATTTATTGACCAAGACAATGACAGTTCAGTCTAATAGAAGAACTCATAAGATGAGCCAGTAGAGCGTAGTGCTCAACAGTTTGTTCTGCCTTCCAAATATTGGAATAAGAAGCCACAAAATTGTTATGTAGTACGATATCAACAAAAACATCTACCTATGCCACAAAAAAAAAAATGCCTCTACTTAGTTACATCATCCATCAATGAAAAAACAAAGGGTTTCCACACTATTAGTGGCTGAAAGGTTCTTGAAAAACAACATGACTGTGATGCTAGTCACCACACGGACAAGAAGAAGTAGAATAATCAATCATTCAGGTCTGGTACCAGGAGAGCACATCAAGACATATGGGATAAAACAAAGGTGTAGTTAAAGGTACCGTTACACGATACGAGATCGTGAATGATATCGCTTAAACGTCACGGGTTTGGAGTCGTTCAAGCGACATTGTTACTACTTCGTTACGTATGACACTGAGATACACTTATGATAAATCGTTGATCGTAGATTTGAGAACATGTTCTCAAACCAGACGATCCACGATCAGCCAACCTGCTGCATCCTTGTGTGTCACACTGCGATAACGATGTCGTTAACGACTTCTCCTATTGACAACAGTGAACAAGTATCGTTCGCTGGGTTGTGCGGACAATACGTGCTTGCTGGGCCGTTGGTGCATCGTGCACGACATCTAGGCGTGTGACGTCTCACCAAGGATCTCTAAACGATGTCCCAACTCGCCCATGAGATTGTTGGTGATATCCTTTCAACATTGAGGCGTGTAACGGTACCTTTAGTCACGGTCCAAGGTCAGTTACCTGAAGAGAAGCGGATCGAAACAGAGGGACGAGACAAAAAAATGATCAAACACAGGCAAGGTCAGGCAGCAAAAGATCAATTCCTAGAGCACAGATTCAAGAAACCAACTTAGCACCTCAGAGTTGAAACTAAGACTGGCAGTGCTTTGGGAAAAGCAATAGAGCTAAAAGGCAGAGCAATTCCAGGAGAAAAGCAACACCTGCAAAATCTCAGTACAACCTAGAAAGAGATTGTGTTTTGATTAACAGTTCAGTCGCCCAAACAGCCCATCATATCACTGCTCCAGATAGGATGACTAAGCTGTCAATCACCCAGACCAGCACACGCAGGGGCTGGCTGGCAAATTTTAGCCTGGGGCAATCACATAGAAGTGACCCATGAATAGCGGGCCCATCCTTAAAAGGGTTTCCCCAATAACAAAATACATTTTAATCAAGAATAATAATATAATAATAAATCTTTATTTATATAGCACCAACATATTCCGCAGCGCTTTACAATACAGGGGTTCATAAATGAAAAATATACAATACTATACAGTAATTACAGTAGTGAAAGAATACAGCACAATAATTGGGTACAATACAATAAGCATAGAATGAATGTAAAAAATACAATACAATAAATAAAACAAATAATAAAGGTGACTCTTCTCAAAAGAGATTACAATCTACAACAGGATAGGGGTTACACAACGTACGTACAGAGGCTTATTACACTGATGGTCCAGGCATCTTGAGGAAATGGGGGATAGAAATAAAGTTACATGAATGGTCATCAGCCGGGCTGTATATATTATTTGGAAGCTGTGGCAGACCAGCAGCAGCCTCCACAAAATATATCCAGCCCAGCAGCAGCCTCCAAATAATATATATAGTCCAGCACAGCTTCCATATTATATATACAGCCCAGCACAGCTTCCAAATAGTATATATAGCCCAGCCTCCAAATAGTATATATAGGCCAGCGCAGCTTCCATATAATATATACAGCACAACAGCAGTCTCCATATACCTCAGCAGCAAACTCCATATACCCCAGCACAGCCTCTGTCTACAGCCAGCACAGCCTCCGTATACAGTCAGCATAGACTCTATATACAGTCAGCACAGACTCTATATACAGTCAGCAGACTCTATATACAGTCAGCACAGCCTCTATATACAGTCAGCACAGACTCTATATACAGTCAGCACAGCCTCTATATACCCCAGCACAGACTCTATATACAGTCAGCACAGACTCTATATACAGTCAGCACAGACTCTATATACAGTCAGCACAGCCTCCGTATACAGTCAGCACAGACTCTATATACAGTCAGCACAGACTCTATATACAGTCAGCATAGACTCTATATACAGTCAGCACAGACTCTATATACAGTCAACACAGCCTCTATATACAGTCAGCACAGCCTCTATATTCAGTCAGCATGGTCTCTATATACAGTCAGCGGCCTCTATATAGTCAGCACAGCCTCTATATATAGTCAGCACAGCCTCTATATACAGTCAGCAAAGCCTCCATGGTACATATAATCCCCCATCCTGCTGCTCACAGTAAAAAAACAAACAAACTGATCATACTCACCTTCCATCCATTCCCGCGGGACTGTGTCCTCCTCAGATGCTTCCCCACCACATCCTTATAGCAGCAGGCTCCCGGGACTGTGGAGCTTCCTCCTTCCTGCAGCAGTGTGATGACTCATCACTCTGCTACAGTAGGCAAAGGAGAAAATCTGCAAAAAATCAGTGCAAAAAATCCGCACAGGAATCACACAAAAAGCTCTCTGTTTATAATAAATATTTTTTCTTTTTTCCAGTTTGTAGCAAGTGCTATCAAAAAAGTATCAAAAACAGGGCTATTGGTCTGTACGTTTTTTGCAAAAAATATACGTAAGCTGTCTCACCTCGTCACGGTTGCCCTAGCGAGACAGTCCCTAGCTGATGTGTGCATTTAAAACCTGATTGTGTGAACATACCTCAATCCAGGCTCCAGCCAGGACTCCACTCTGTGGGCTTTTTACCTGTGAAACAGCTTGTGTGGACTACTCATAGGGGATTGATGAGGGGCAACAACCCCGAAACAGCTGTCTGTGGTTGGATACCTAGTCCATGGTAAACCCCTGGCCATATCTTCAAGCTCGCAAGGGCTGGATAGTGACTTAAGGGCTACTAATACCCTGGGCTAGGTCCTTCCCTGGTGGGATAACTGGCTGGTGTCCATGTTGTAGACTCTTAACCGAGGCTCCATGGACTTCATCTGCATATTCAAATTCTAGGGAGCAATGCACCTTGGGTTTCACTGTGTTTGAGTGCTTTAACTGGTGCCCGCAGTGTTATCCTCCGCTGGTCTCCACAAGGTCAGTGGGTGATTTGTGATGACTGAGAGTTTAGTTAGTTCAAAATTAAAGTGCATTCCCCGGGCGGCCCTCTCCAGCTACTTGGGGAGCATTTGCATTCCTGCCACCCGGCTCAGCCTGCCCCTGATCATACCTTGAATGCAGAGCACAGGAATAGTGACAATACCCGCTCCTCTAAGGGGGTCAAGTGGACCCCCAGGTTTCCCAGGAAATCTTCAAAAGGTCAATCAGCCTTAACAGTACAAACTGGAAACCAGGATCTCTCCTCAGGTCCGTATCCTCTCCGGTAAACCATATACTGGACAGGATTCCGGACCTTCTGAGAATCCACAATTCTCTGAACCTCGTATTTCAAACCTCCATTGACTGAAACAGGAGGAGGCGGAGATGCAGGTGACAACACTAGAGGGACAATTTATTTTAGCAGTGATATATGGAAAACATTAGGGTTCCAAAAAGACTGAGGAAGCTCCAATCTGAAGGCAATGAAATTGTCCACCTCCAGAATCTCATATGGACCAATAAATATCGGACCCAACTTCGTCGATGGCATCTTCAATTTAATATTTTTGGAAGATACCTAAACCTCATCTCCAACTTTGACAGGACCTGCGGAATGCTTCCTTTCGGCCTTCCATTTTAACCAAATTGAGCCACCCTATTCTTTTGAACCTCCCTATATACATCCCCGAGTTTTTGTATAGCGATTACAGATCCAGGACACCCTGAACTCATCCAAGAAAATTCGCCAAAATGAGGATGGGAACCATAATTGCAAAAAAAGGTTGAGGCTCCCGTAGACTGATTGACCTGACTGTTAAAGGCAAACTCAACAAAAGGCAAATATAAGGACCAGTCCTTTTGATGAACTGCAATGAAACACCTTAAAATTTGCTCCAATGACTGATTAGTCCTCTCAGTCTGGCCGTTGGTTATGGGGTGGTAAGCAGAGCTTATAAAGAGTGAGTTTCTGGGATCCAGACAGACTCATGCATCCTTCATCCAGTCACAGACGTTTCTGTATTGTGAGTCATGGGGAAAGCAAAAAAATTTCCACGGATCTACAGGAAAAGATAGTTGATCTGTATAAAATAGGAAAGGGATACAAAAAGATATCCAAGGAATTAATAATGCCAGTCAGCAGTGTTCAAACTGTGATTAACAAATGGAAAATCATAGGCTCTTTAAAAACCAAACCACGATCAGGTAGACCAACAAAAAATTTGGTCATAATTGCCAGGGAAATTGTTCGGGATGCAAAGAAAAACCCACAAATAACATCAGCAGGACTGATGATAGTGGTGTGGCTATTTCAAGATGTACAATAAGGAGGCACTTGAGGAAGAATGGGCTGCATGGTCAATTTGCCAGAAGAAAGCCATTACTGCGCAAATGCCACAAAGTATCTCACCTACAATACTCCAAACAGCACAGAGACACGCATTCAAACTTCTGAAATAAGGTAATTTGGAGTGACGAGACCAAAATCAAACTTTTTGGCCACAACCATAAACGTTACATTTGGAGAGGGTCAACAAGGCCTATGATGAAAGGAACACCATTCCCACTGTAAAGCACGGAGGTGGATTGCTGATGATGTGACGATGTGTGAGCTACAAAGGTACAGGAAACTTGGTCAAAGTTGAAGGAAAGATGAATGCAGCATATTATCAGCAAATACTGGAGACAAATTTGCACTCATCAGCCCGGAAGCTGCGCACTGACGCACTTGGACGTTCCAACATGACAACGATCCAAAACACAAGGCCAAGTCGACCTGTCATTGGCTACTGCAGAGCAAAGTGAAGGTTCTTGAGTGGCCATCTCAGTCTCCTGACCTCAATATCATTAAGAATAGGCAGCTTTACCATCTGGGAAAATAAAGAGCCTCAACCACAACTACCACAAAAGACTTCAAGTTGTCATTGATGTTAAAGGGGCCAATACACGGTATGAAGAACTGGAGTATGTGAACTTTTGATCAGGGTCATTTAGATGTTTTTGGTTGTCCTTATGATTTAAAAAGAGAAAACACAGTAATTTAACAATAATGGCTTCACCCAACCACTAACCATGAGTGGGAAAAAAGTTTTTGTGTTATCATTCATGTTCTCTGAAAAAGGCCAAGAAAGCAAAAATCTGCTGGGGTAAAAATCTGCTGGGGTATGCAAACTTTTGAGCACAACTGTAATATATATATATACGGTATACACAGTGGGGAAATAAGTATTTGATTCCTTGCTGTTTTTGTATGTTTGCCCACTGACAAAGACATGAACAGTCTATAATTTTAAGGGTAAGTTAATTTTAATTTATATAAGGTTGCATTCACACGCTGCATATTTCACTATTTCTGCAGCGCTTTTTAGCATAAATGGTGTGAAACGTAGCGCTAGAAACGCATTCCCAGCTAAAGCAATGGCTTTTGCTGAAATGCATTCAAATGATCCGTATTTTTGCAGACTCGCTTTCACTGCAAAGCACGTCCTCAAAAAGAATCAACATGTTAATTCTTTGTGCCTTTTTCGGCGCGCTTTTCCAATAGCCCACGTTATAAAATGGGCTCGGGAAAAGCGCAGCCGAAAAAGTTCAGCGTGTGAATGCAATTGCGTTTTTTTTTTACGCATAGACGCAGCAAAAACACGCAACTGCACAAAAAGAGCTGCCAATACGCAGCGTGTGAACATAGCCTTAATGTATTTACATTTTGCAGAGTGAAATAAGTATTTGATCCCCTACCAACCGTTAGGAGTATAGGCTCCTACATACCTGTTGTATGCTACTAGTCAACTCGTTACTTGCATTAAAGACAGCTGTCTTAAATTGTCACCTGTGTAAAAGACTCCTGTCCACACACTCAATTAATCAGTCAGACTCTAATGGTGGGTTTACACGCCACGATATCGTTGCGATATCGCAACTCAATGGCGCGGGAGCGCGCAATTAGTGCACGTTTCACCCGCATCGCATTGACTGTTTAGACGCTGCGATATCGTAATACAACGTCCGTGCGATGTCTCCGCCTCCCAATCCAGGATCGCATAGTTAACATGGGAGTGAATGGGTGACGTATCAAATCGCATCGTAATTGGGTGTTTACACAGCACGATCTGGCTTCAATCGCTATGCAATATCGGGGCATTGAATAGCACGCTCATTCGATCCCCGATATCGCATTGACATCGTTCCTGCATCGCATTGGACGTTCACACCATACAACGCAGGAACGATATCGGGTCCAACGATTGAACCACGTGACTTTTGATTGAAATTGTACTGCGATATCGCGACGTGTAAACCCGCCATAACCTCTACAACACGGGCAAGACCAAAGAGCTTTCTAAAGATGCCAGAGAAATGATCCTAGACCTGCACAAAGCTAGAATGGGCTACAAAACCATAAGTAAGACGCTGGGTGAGAAGGAGACAAGTGTTGGTGCAATAGTAAGAAAATAGAAGAAATACAAAATGAGTGTCAATCGACATCGATCTGGGGCTCCATGCAAAAACTCACCTCGTGGGGTGTTATGAATCATAAATAATGTGAAGGATCAGCCTAAAACTAAACAAGAGGATATTGTTAATAATCTCAAGGTAGCGGGGACCACTGTCACCAAGAAGCCTATTGGGAACACATTTCGCCATAATGGATTAAAATCCTGCAGTGCCCGCAAAGTCCGACTGCTCAAAAAGGCACAAGTGCCGGCCCGTATGCAGTTCACCAATGAACACCTTGGTGATTCTGAGAGTGATTCGGAGAAGGAGCATTGGTCAGGTGAGACAAAAATTGAGCTCTTTGGCATTAACTCAACTCGCTGTGTTTGGAGGAAGTGAAATGATGCCTATGACTCAAAGAACATGATGTTTGGGGGGTGTTTCTCTGCTAAGGGGACAGGACTATTTCACCGCATCAATGGGACAAAGGATGTTCCATAAAATCCTGATTGACAACCTCCTTCCCTCTACCAGGACATTTAAAAAAGGGTTGCGGCTGGGCCTTCCAGCATGACAATGACCTAAAACATACAGCAATGGCAACAAAGGAGTGGCTCTAAAAAGAAGCACATTAAGTTCATAGAGTGACCTAGCCAGTCTCCAGACCTTAATCCCATAGAAAACTTATGGAGGGGGCTGAAGCTCAGAGTTGCCAACGACAGGCTCAAAATCTTAATGAGTTAGAGAAGATCTGCAAAGAAGAGCGGACATAAATTCCTCCTGACGTGCGCAAACCTCATCATCAACTGCAAGAAACGTTTGACTGATGTGTTTGCCAACAAGTGTTTTGCCAAGTATTAAGTCTTGCTTGCCAGAGGGATCAAATACTTATTTCCCTCTACAAAATGCAAACACAATACAGTATGTATAATTTAGACAATGTGATTTACTGGATTTTATTGCTATCTCACACTGTTAAAATTAACTTACCCTTAAAATTCTAGACTGTTCATGTCTTTGTCAGAGGGCAAACTTACAAAATCAGCAAGTGATCAAATAGTTATTTCCCCCACTAACACCTATATTATTCATATTAAGGCCGCTTTACACGTCGCAATATCGTTATGATATTGTATACAGCGGCACGGGAGCGCGCACATTTTTGGCACTAGTCCAAAATCGCATAGGAGATGTTACACAGGGAGATATCGGCAGGCAACGCAACTGCGATGTCTACGCCCCCTCCTTCGCGCTGTGTACGAGGGACCCAGGGAATGACCATTTAACATGGCAGTGAATAGGGGAGGTTGTGCTCCAAGTCGTTGTTGGGCTGTCACACAGCACGATCCCGCCAGATCGTCCATCCAATATCGGCCAGTTGGAGAGCCTGCACAATTCACAAACGATATCGTTTTGGCATTGTTCTTGCGTCGCATTGCTCATTTACACCACACAACGCACAAACGACATCGGCGGGAACGCCCGAACCACGTGACTTTTTATCGTAGTTGGGCAACGATATTGTGCCGTGTAAAGCGGCCTTTACACATTTTTAGTTGCTTTCCACCTTCTGTTATTTCCTGAATGTGGTTGTTGATACTATGAAGAATGCAATTTTTTAAAATCTAGGCCAATATGTCACAGAAAAAAAATCTTAGAACCACTGGAATCAGAAGAAGAATCCAAAGTTATCACTTCATCAAGTATAGGAGACAAAGAGCCGGGGTTTGTCCGCGCTAGACCACAGGGAAAACCGAGGATGCAAGCAAACCTTTATTTACACTCAAGCCAACGCGCTGCCCTGATGAAGTGGCCAGGTGGCCACGAAACGCATTGGCTTGAGTGTAAATAAAGGTTTGCTTGCATCCTCGGTTTTCCCTGTGGTCTAGCGCGGACAAACCCCGGCTCTTTTTCTCCTATACTGTATGTATCTGCATGCCGGGATCTGCAGCGGCCAAAACGTCTACAGGTGGTTGTGACTCTCACAACCATACCAGGTGAGTGGATTACCTTTGTTAATAACTCGCTGGTGTCCCTCATTTACCGCCTTAGTGCGCTCCCCCTCACTCTAAATTTTTTACACTTCATAAAGTGACAAATGTCAGATATGAAAAATGGGGCCTTGTTATAAACAGAAAAACTGGCTGTGATAAGTGGATAAATCAGTCTTTTGAGCACCAACTACTGAAGTCAAAATTTGTGAGTATAGTATTAACATATCTACTGAAATGATCAAACTCTACAGTCTTCATTAGTAAATAAAAATGGGTAACAAGTGGTGAAACATCAAAGAAAAGAAAGGAAAATGATCATCTCAACACAGTAGTCAATATCTTGCAGTTTGGGGCTCAGAAGAGCTTCTGCCAGGAAGAAATTAATAAAATCCAAAAAAATGCAGCTTCACAAACTCAGATTTCTTTTCTTCCAGAAAATTCATATGAACAGCCTGTGCCAAATCTCCAAATATTATTGATAGAATAAAACAAGCCAAAGTTTGTGAAGCTGGATTTTATTGGTGAAACATCTCTGGAAAAATTGGAGGATGTGGCTTGGTGGCTGATATTACAGCCATCAACCACGCATAGCTAAGGAATATATCATGGCAGGCATTTAATATTTGTTTTCTTTTTGTAGTTTATTCCAATTCTCTTTGAAGTCAATCAGTTTTAAAATAAGTTGAAAAGTCAAAATAAAGGGAAACTGTTGTAGAGAAATGACCTGGTCTTGTGGGCACCAAGTTATCACATTCAGCAGCATAAGATGGAGAGAAGGTAGATTCATCTTATATGATGCCATAAATCTCAATATTTGCAGATGACACTAAACTCTGCATGTTAATCAATACAGAGGAGGACAATTTTATATTACAGGAGGATTTATGTAAACTAGAAGCTTGGGCTGATAAATGGCAAATGAGCTTTAATGGGAATAAATCTAAGGTCATGCACTTGGGCAGAGGAAACAAAAGGTATAATTATGTGCTTAATTGTAAAACACTGGGCAAAACTGTCACTGAAAAAGACCTGGGTGTATGGGTAGATGACAAACTCACATTTAATGGCCAGTGTCAGGCAGCTGCTGCAAAGGCAAATAAAATAATGGGATGCATTAAAAGAGGCATAGATGCTCATGAGGAGAACATCATTTTACCACTATACAAGTCACTAGTGCAACCACACTTAGGGTACCGTTACACATCGCAACATTGCATGCAATTTCACTTGCAATTTGCTGGTTGCAGTGAAATCATGGACACATTGTTCTATTTTCTTGCCTTGTACAAATGGAACAATGTGTCCATGATTTCACTGCAACCAGCAAATTGCAAGTGAAATAATAATAATAAAACTTTATTTGTATAGCGCCAACATATTCCGCAGCGCTTTACAGTACAATGGTACATATAAGAAAAATATACGGTACAGAATGGTAATGCAGAACAGTAGTTACATACAATCTACTATATAATTGCCGTAGGCACGTTTGTGTCGGACCCCGGCACGCCGTGGCTTTGTCACTATGTGACGTCACCACGTCGTGCGAGGCATTGCCCGCGTAGCGGGCATTGCGACCCCTCGCCGCTGTCATCCCGCTCCGGAGCAGCTGCTGTCAGCACATGCTGACACAGTGCTCCGGAGCCTGTGCCCCTGTCATCCCGCTCCGGAGCAGCTGCTGTCAGCACATGCTGACACAGTGCTCCGGAGCCTGTGCCCCTGTCATCCCGCTCCGGAGCAACTGCTGTCAGCACATGCTGACACAGTGCTCCGGAGCCTGTGCCCCTGTCATCCCGCTCCGGAGCAACTGCTGTCAGCACATGCTGACACAGTGCTCCGGAGCCTGTGCCCCTGTGCCCCCGCTCCGGAGCAGCTGCTGTCAGCACATGCTGACACAGTGCTCCGGAGCCTGTGCCCCTGTGCCCGTGTCATGCCCACGCCCCCTGGGTCGGAAGTTACGTCTGCCCGCCAGCCAGTACCGTAGCTAGCGGGTGGGCAGGGGGGCCTAGCGCATCGTGCCACTCGGCATGAGGGGCCCATTGCCTCCACCCCCTGGGGGGCCCCGTGCTGACACCAGCCGCCCGCCGTGCGCCCGGAGAGGAGGGAGGACGGAACTTCCTGTCCGGCAGCTCTGCCCGCCCCTCCTCTCCTCCTACAGCACACGCACGCCGGCCGCAGTGAGTCTGCACTCCCCCCGGTCCTCACATGGGGGTCCTGGGTGCTGATCTTGCCCCAGGGCCCGGAGCATGCCAGCTACGCCTCTGCGCTCCAGCCTCTGCCCTCCAGCCTCCGCTCTCCTTTCCAGCCTCCGCTCTCCCTTCCAGCCTCCGCCCTCCCCTCCAGCCTCCGCTCTCCCCTCCAGCCTCTGCCCTCCAGCCTCTGCCCTCCAGCCTCTGCCCTCCAGCCTCCGCTCTCCCCTCCAGCCTCTCCCCTCCAGCCTCCGCTCTCCCCTCCAGCCTCTCCCCTCCAGCCTCCGCTCTCCCCTCCAGCCTCTGCTCTCCCCTCCAGCCTCTGCTCTCCCCTCCAGCCTCTGCTCTCCCCTCCAGCCTCTGCTCTCTCCCTCCAGCCTCCCTCCCGCTCTCCCCTCCAGCCTCCGCTCCTCCCACTCCAGCCTCTCCCCTCCAGCCTCTCCCCTCCAGCCTCTCCCTCCAGCCTCTGCTCTCCCTCCAGCCTCTGCCCTCCAGCCTCTGCCTCTCCCCTCCAGCCTCCCCTCCAACCTCTGCTCTCCCCTCCAGCCTCCGCTCTCACCCTCTCCCTCCAGCCTCTGCCCTCCAGCCTCCGCTCTCCCCTCCAGCCGTCTCCCCTCCAGCCTCTGCTCTCCCCTCCAGCCTCTGCTCTCCCCTCCAGCCTCCTCTCTCCCTCCAGCCTCCGCTCTCCCCTCCAGCCTCTGCCCTCCAGCCTCCCTCCGCTCTCCCCTCCAGCCTCCGCTCTGCCCTCCAGCCTCTGCTCTCCCCTCCAGCCTCCGCTCTCCCCTCCAGCTTCCTTCCCCTCCAGCCTCTCCTACCCTCCAGCCTCGCCTCCGCCTCCCGCTCTCCCCTCCAGCCTCTCCCCTCAGCCTCCCCTCCAGCCTATCCCCTCCAGCCTCGCCCCTCCAGCCTCCGCTCTCCCTCCAGCCTCCGCTCTGCCCTCCAGCCTCCGCTCTCCCCTCCACCTCCAGCTCCGTCCCTCCAGCCTCCGCTCTCCCCTCCAGCCTCAGCTCTCCCCTCCAGCCTCTGCTCTCCCCTCCAGCCTCCGCTCTCCCTCCAGCCTCCCGCTCTGCCGCCCTCCAGCCTCTGCTCTGCCCTCCGCTCTCCGCTTGCCTCCAGCCTTTCCCCTCCAGCCTCCGCTCGCTCCCCTCCAGCCTCCGCTCTGCCCTTCAGCCTCCGTCTCCCTCCAGCCTCTCTGCCCTAAAGCCTCGTCTCCCTCCAGCCTCTCCCCTCCAGCCTTTCCCCTCCAGCCTCTCTCTTCCCCTCCAGCCTCGCCATCCCCTCCAGCCTCCAGCATCTCCCTCCAGCCTCCGCTCTCCCCTCCAGCCTCGCTCTCTCCCTCCCCAGCCTTCCCCTCCAGCCTCTGCCCTCCCCTCCAGCCTCCGCCTCCCTCCAGCCTCCGCTCTCCCCTCCAGCCTCCCGCTCTCAGCCCTCCAGCTTCCTCCAGCTCTCCCTCCAGCCTCTCCCTCCAGCCTCCCTCCAGCCTCGCTCTCCCCTCCAGCCTCCTCTCCCCTCCAGCCTCCGCTCTCCTGCCTCCCCTCCAGCCTCCGCTCTCCCCTCCAGCCTCGCCTCTCCCTCCCAACCTCGCCCTGCCCTCCAGCCTCCGCTCTCCCCTCCAGCCTCCGCTCTCCCTCCAGCCTCTGCCCTCCAGCCTCCGCTCTCCCTCCAGCTCCTCTCCCTCAGCCTCCTTCCCCTCCAGCCTCTCCCCTCCCTCCAGCCTCCCTCCAGCCTCCGCTCTTCCCTCCAGCCTCCGCTCTGCCCTCCAGCCTCCGCTCTCCCTCCAGCCTCCGCTCTCCCCTCCAGCCTCCGCTCTCCCCTCCAGCCTTGCTCCCCCTCCAGCCTCCGCTCTCCCTCCAGCCTCCGCCTCCTCCCCTCCAGCCTCCGCTCTCCCCTCCAGCCTACCTCTGCCCTCCAGCCTCCGCTCTCCCTCCAGCCTTCCCTCCAGCCTCCGCTCTCCCTCCCCCCCTCCCAGCCTCCGCCTCCCCTCCAGCCTCTCCCAGCCTCTGCCCTCCAGCCTCTCCCCTCCAGCCTTCCCCTCCAGCCTCCTCCACCTCGCCCCTCAGCCTCCGCAATCCCCTCCAGCCTCCGCTCTCCCCTCCAGCCTCTGCTCCCTCCAGCTCCGCTCTCCCCTCCAGCCTCTCGCCCTCCACCTCCCTCCGCCCTCCCCTCACGCCTCTCCCTCCCCCTCCAGCCTCCGCTCTGCCCTCCAGCTCCGCTCTGCCCCTCCAGCCTCCGTCTCCCTCCAGCCTCCGCTCTCCCTCCAGCCTCCGCTCTCCCCTCCAGCCTCCGCTCTCCCTCCAGCCTCTCCTCAGCCTCGCCCTCAGCCTCGCTCTCCTCCAGCCTCTCCCTCAGCCCCTCTTCTCAGTCCCCTCAGCCTCTCTCCCCCTAGCCTCCACTCTCCTCTCCACGCTCCTCCCTCCGCCTGCCCTCCAGCCTCGCCCTCCAGCCTCCGCTCTCCCTCACTCCCTCTCCCAGCCCCTCCTCCCTGCCTCCAGCCTCCGCCTCTCCCCCAGCACCTCCTAGCTCCCCTCCAGCCTCCCTCTCCCCTCCAGCCCTGCCTCAGCCTCTCCCTCCAGCCTCTGCCCTCCAGCCTCTGCCTCCAGCCTCCGCTCTCCCTAGCCTCTCCCTCCAGCCTCCGCTCTCCCCTCCAGCCTCTGCCCTGCCTGCTCTTCGCCCCTCCCCTCCAGCCTCAGCTCTCCCCTCCAGCCTCCGCTCTCCTTCCAGCTCTGCCTCCAGCCTCGCTCTCCCTCCAGTCTGCCTCCTTGCTCCCTCTCAGCCTCCTCAGCCTCCGCTCTCCCCTCCAGCCTGCCTCAGCCTCCGCTCTCCCCTCCAGCCTGCCCTCAGCCCCGCTCTCCCCTCCAGCCTCCGCTCCTACCCGCTCTCCCAGCCTCCCTTTCTTCCCCTCCAGCCTCTGCCCTCCAGCCTCCGCTCCCCCTCCTAGCCTCTGCCCTCCAGCCTTCGCTCTCCCTCCAGCCTTTCCCCTCCAGCCTCCGCTCTCCCTCCAGCCTCTGCCCTCCAGCCTCTGCCTCCAGCCTCTGCCCTCCAGCCTCCCTCTCCCCTCCAGCCTCTGCCCTCCAGCCTCCGCTCTCCCTCAGCCTCTGCCCTCCAGCCTCCGCTCTCCCCTCCAGCCTCGCTCTCCCTCCAGCCTCCGCTCTCCTCTCCAGCCTCCGCTCTGCCCTTCAGCCTCCGTTCTCCCCTCCAGCCTCTGCCCTAAAGCCTCTGCCCTCCAGCCTCTCCCCTCCAGCCTTTCCCCTCCAGCCTCTCCTTTCCAGCCTCCAGCCAATCCCCTCCAGCCTCCAGCCAATCCCCTCCAGCCTCCGCTCTCCCCTCCAGCCTCTGCTCTCCCTTCCAGCCTCCGCTCTCCCCTCCAGCCTCTGCCCCCTCCAGCCTCTGCCCTCCAGCCTCTGCTCTGCCCTCTAGCCTCTGCCCTCCCCTCCAGCCTCCGCTCTCCCCTCCAGCCTCCGCTCTCCTCACCCCTCCATATGCAATGTACAGTATCTACTATATAATTGCCGTAGGCACTTCCGTGTCGGTCCCCGAAAAGACCGTGGCTATGTCACTCTGTGACGTCAGCACGGCGAAGCATTGGCCGCGTAGCGGCCAATGCGAGTCGCTGGCCTGCGCGAGCAATGGCCGCGAGGCCATTGCTCGCGCAGGCTGAGTACGAGCAATGGCCGCGAAGTGGCCATTGCGAGTCGCTGTCCGAAAATCGAACCAGAGGCTCGGCCTCAAAGTTAACGATTTACCGGTCAGGTAGCGCGAGCAATGGCCGCGAGGCCATTGCGAGTCGCTGCCTGAGCCGCGCTTCTAATTGGTCGGCGCCAGCGAGTCGTTACACTTGCGGCGCGCTTGCGGTAATCCTCATACAAAGTATAGTATTCTAGACACCCGATGCATTTGCATCGGGCTCACAGCTAGTGAACATATAATTAACTTAGGAAATACAATAAAAAGGCAAAAAATAAAGGTGACCCTGCCCGAAGGAGCTTACAATCTAAGACGGGATGGGAACACAAAGTACAGGGGCTTATAACAATGAATATCTTATGTCTAAATGACTACTGTTAGGGAGAAGGATAGACCGCCCTGAAGAGGTGTGTTTTTAGGGAGCGTCTGAAGCTATGCAAGTTGTGGATGGTCCTAATTTCTTGGGGTAGAGCATTCCAGAGGTTTGGTGCAGCTCGAGAGAAGTCTTGGAGTCGGGAATGGGAGGTTCGGATTAATGCCGATGTTAGTCTGAGGTCGCGTTCAGAGTGAAGGGGACGGGTGGGGTGGTAGACAGAGATGAGGGTGGAGAGGTAAGGAGGTGCCGCACCATGAATAGCTTTGTGGGTGACAACGAGTAATTTTAATTGGATTCTATAGTGTACAAGTAGCCAATGTAGTGACTGGCACAGAGCAGAAACATCTGAGTAACGGTTTGCAAGATAGGTGATCCTGGCTGTTGCATTGAGGATAGACTGGAGAGGGGAAAGCTTACTGTGGGGGATGCCAGCTAATAAAGAATTACAGTAGTCAAGGCGGGAATTAATCAGGGCCACGGTGAAGGTTTTAGTTGTTTCCATGGTGAGGAAAGGGCGAATTCTGGAGATATTTTTCAGGTGCAAGCGACAGGATCGGGTGAGAGATTGTATATAAGGGGTGAAGGAGAGATCAGTGTCCATCAAAACACCGAGACAGCGAGCCTGCTGACTGGGCGTTATCGTACTGCCGCACAACGAGAGAGAGATGTCAGGTTTAGGGAGGTTGGCAGAGGGTTGGAGCAGAAGAAGTTCAGTTTTGGAAAGGTTGAGTTTCAGATAGAGAGCGGACATGATATTGGAGACTGCAGTTATACAGTCATTGGTGTTCTGTATTAGAGCGGGAGTAAGGTCAGGGGAAGAAGTGTATAGTTGTGTGTCATCAGCATAGAGATGGTACTGGAAGCCAAATCTGCTGATGGTTTGTCCGATTGGGGCTGTGTAGAGAGAGAAGAGAAGAGGTCCAAGAACTGAACCCTGAGGGACCCCAATAGTGAGGGGAAGAGGAGAGAAAGTGGAGCCAGAGAATGATACACTGAAAGAGCGGTCAGAAAGGTAGGAAGAGAACCAAGAGAGAGCCGTGTCCTTGATGCCAATGGAGTGCAGCATAGAGAGTAGGAGATGGTGGTCAACAGTGTCAAAAGCCGCAAAGAGGTCAAGAAGAATAAGCAGAGAGTGGTCACCATTATGTTTTGCTGTCAGAAGGTCACTGGTCACTTTGATAAGGGCAGTTTCTGTAGGATGTAAGGGGCCGAAGCCAGACTGCAATGGATCTAAAAGAGAGTGAGTGGCGAGGTATTGGGTGAGGCGGGTGTAGACCAGGCGCTCCAGTTTTGAGATGAAGGGGAGATTGGAGACAGGTCTGTAGTTATTTGTGCAGGATGGGTCAAGGGATGTTTTCTTTAGTAGTGGAGTAATAATAGAGTGTTTGAAGGAGGAGGGGAAGATGCCAGTAGAGAGGGAGAGATTGAAGATTGTGGTTAAGTGAGTGGTGACCACTGGAGAGAGGGTCTGTAGTAGGTGTGATGGAATGGAGTCATAGGTGCATGTAGTGGGACGTGAGGACGAGAGGAGCCTAGAGACTTTTTCTTCTGTGGCTGGGTCAAAAATGGAGAGTGAGGCAGAGGGGATGTAGGCACAGATGGGAGTAGAAACACTTGAAGGTTGGGAGCTGATTTCCTGATGGATGTTTTCTATTTTCTCTGTGAAGTAAGAAGCCAGATCATCAGCACAGAGGTCAGTGATAGGGGCCTGCACTTTACGACTGAGGAGAGAGTGAAATGTGTCAAAGAGTTTCTTTGAGTTGTTGGCTAGTGAGATCAGGGTGGTGAAGTAGGTCTGTTTGGCGAGGTGAAGGGAAGAGTTGCAGGTTTTGAGCATAAATTTGTAATGGATAAAGTTTTCTGGTGTGCGAGTTTTCCTCTATAGGCGTTCGGCACTCCTAGAGCATCGCTGGAGGAATCGAGTTTGTGATGTGAGCCAGGGCTGTTTTACTCTGAGGTTCTGAGGGTGAGGGGCGCTACTTGGTCCAGGGTACTTTTGAAAGTCTCATTGTAGTAATTCACAGCCAGATTGGGGCAGGAGAAAGAGGAGATTGGGGACAGTGATGAGAGAAGAGAGTCTGTGAATGTATGAGGGTTGATGGCCTGTAGATTTCTGAATGTGTGATAGGTCGGACTATACTGTGATGGGCGAGGGTTTGTGAGTGTGAAGGCAAGAATGTTGTGATAAGAGAGAGAAGGAGATGAGTTGTCTAAGAAGGAGGTAGAGCAGAGTCGGGTAAAGACCAGGTCAAGGGTGTTTCCATGCTTGTGTGTCTCAGAGGTTGAGAGCTTCGAGAGGCCAAGAGAAGTGGTTAGGAGCTGGGATGCAGATGTGGAGTTGGGGCTGTTTATGGGGATGTTAAAGTCTCCCAGGATGAGGGTTGGTAATTCTGAGGACATGAAGTGCGGCAGCCACGCGGAGAAGTGGTCGAGGAAGTGGGTGGGTGAACCTGGGGGGCGATATACCACCGCTACTCTGAGGGGGAGGGGAAGGAACAGCCTAATGGTGTGAACCTCAAAAGAAGGGAATGAGAGTGATGGAGTGGGGGGGATGACCTGGAAAGTACATTGTGGGGACAGGAGTAGGCCAACTCCGCCACCACGTCTGTTTCCAGGTCTTGGGGAATGAGAGAAGTGTAGACCGCCGTAGGAGATAGCAGTAGGGGAAGCAGTGTCTAAGTCCTGGATCCAGGTTTCAGTGAGGGCCAAAAGGTTAAGAGAGTTAGTGAGAAAGTAGTTGTGGATAAAGGGAAGTTTGTTGCATGCGGACCGTGGATTCCAGAGGGCACATTTAAAAGAGGGAGATGAAGGTGTGCAGGTAATGCTAATAAGGTTACTGCGATTTCTATGTGACGTGTGGGGGGGGGGTTGAAGTTGGAAGAGGGGTGGACCAGGATTGGGAGAAATATCGCCTGACATAAGCAGTAGTAGAAAGAGAAGGAGGGAGTAATGTTTGGCTCTATGCCATTGTTTTTGTTGATGCAAGACCCGGGCATATGACGGGCTTAGATTATTGAGTAGGGTGAAGAGAGTATGGGAGCAGGACATAGTAAAGGGAGGTAGAGAGGGGCTGCTGTGGATAAAGGGTGATGGAGGGGGAATTGGGCGGTAAAAGTGGATGACTAATGCACATTAAAAGCATTGAACTGAAGGACATTTTTATGCAATGGGCTACGTAAAGTACTGAAAGGTAGTAGACAGGTAGAGTTGTTACCTTCTAGTTACCTCTGGTATATCTCTGAATTCCACTTAGAAATGCCACATTGAAATGGCACAGATGCTAAGGCACAGAGGCCTTAGACCATGCTACTTATAGCTCTTGTGAACAACAGACAATATGCCAGGTATGTAGAGGGGAGGGGTCAGAGGAGAAGGATACACCACACCAGGGGACAATTAACAAATTACTGCTAAGAGGAAAGTTTGGTTCAGGATCAGCAGGAGACAGAGACAAGGGCAGGAGGATAGAAAATGCATATTTCTAAGGTACAAAGTAGATGGGAGAATATGTCATACCATCAGAATACATTATGGGCACACAGTCAGATTGGATACAGTGGAAATTAGATAAATCACTACAAATTGCATGCAATGTTGCGACGTGTAACGGTATCCTTAGAATACAATTCTGGTCTCTGGTATATAAGAAAGACATAGCTGAACTAGAGCGGGTGCAGAGAAGAGCGACCAAGGTTATTAGAGGACTGAGGGGTCTGCAATACCAAGACAGGTTATTAAACTTGGGGTTATTTAGTCTGGAAAAACGAAGGCTTAGGGGTGATCTTATAATAATGTATAAATATATGAGGGGACAGTACAGAGAACTTTCTAATGATCTCTTTACTCTTAGGCCTGAGACTGGGACAAGGGGGCATCCTCTACGTCTGGAGGAAAGAAGGTTTAATCATAATCACAGACGTAGATTCTTTACTGTAAGAGCAGTGAGACTATGGAACTCTCTGCCACATGATGTTGTAATGAGTGAGTCACTACTAACATTTAAGAAGGGCCTGGATGCCTTTCTTGAAAACTATAATATTACCAGTTATACATACTAGATTCTTTGATAGGGCGTTGATCCAGGGAACTAGTCTGATTGCCGTATCTGGAGTCAGGAAGGATTTTTTTCCCCCAATGTGGATCTTATGTTGCCACATGGGTTTTTTTGCCTTCCTCTGGATCAACATGTTAGGCTATGGGTTGAAATAGATGGACTTAAAGTCTTCCTTCAATCTTAAATACTATGTTACTATGTATGTAAATCTAGGAAGCAACAGCCTCATTACCCTCCACTTTCTCTTACAGGCCAATCATAATATGTATCTTCAAGTGACTTTTTAACTTGTCAGCACATTATATGCACATTGTCATTTGGCTTTGTAGTTTACAGATCTGGGCAGCTGTGAGTACAAGACTCCTAACTCCAACCGGATATCCAATGCCCAAAGTAATGGGGGCAGTTTAAATGAAGAAGAATGGCCAGACTGCACCATTGATAAAGCAGCCACCACTCGTGACTGAGAAGAATCTGTGACTTCTCTGCATTTACTGGTTACTACTCACCTGGGCAGTTATCTGCAGGAATCTCCACTTTATACCACTCATCACTCCTCACATATGTCTCTGTAGTATTAATATGAGTCAGATCTTCATCCTGAAATGAATATTGTAAAAGTCACAGACAGATGGAGAAGTCACATCTATGATCAGCTCTAATCCTGCCACCTCCACCGTTCTCATTACACAAGTATAAAACATATAATACTGGTGGATGAAACAAGACTGAGCACAAGACCTTCACAGCCGTCTACACATCATAGGGAGATTTCATGACACCTTCTCTACATCTACCTGATGATCCTGAGGAACATCGGGATCTTCTTGTTTACAGTCCTGTGTAAGAAGAGGACGGGAACATCTCTCTGGTGTTGTCCTCTTACTGGATAGAACTGGAGGAGACACATACAGGGACTGAATTCATTCTTTACATACAGATAATTATAGGCCACGTGGATTTAGTCCTGTCTATTACCTGGTGATGTGAGGGGCTGGGGAACCTCCATCATGACGTCCTTGTACAGATCTTTGTGTCCTTCTAAATACACCCACTCCTCCATGGAGAAATAGACGGTGACGTCCTGACACCTTATAGGAACCTGACACATACAATGATAGCGTCACCCCCGATCCCTCCATAGCGTTACTGTATAATGTCCCAGCAGCATTCCCAGCAGTGTCACCTCTCCAGTCAGCAGCTCAATCATCTTGTAGGTGAGTTCTAGGATCTTCTGGTCATTGATGTCCTCATGTATCAGGGGGTGAGGTGGAGGCCCTGTGATTGGGCTCAGGGGTCTTCCCTCAGACTCACTAGAGGTCTTCTTCACTACTGTGTAATCCTGGTTATGGAGAGACACATTAATAAATCTCCAGTCTCCAGACATTTCCCGAGTCCTCACCTCTCCAGTTCTGTCCATAGATAAGAATGATGTCATGTGACATTGTCATCACAATCTCTCCTCACCTCTCCAGTAACAAGGAAGAGGATCTCTAGGGTGAGGTGTAATATCCTCTCCGCCATCTTGTCCCTGTCCATATCCATCCTTGATGGGTCAATCAGGAGAATTGTCTTGTATAGAAGATCTCCACTGAGAGGATCCGATATTGTAGGGACCTGAATGGGGAGAAGATGACAATGTAACATCATAAAGAATCCTGTGTAATAATACAATGACTGGAGATAATAAGGGGAAACATATGAGGAGATAGAACGTGTAGAACATAGAGAGATACAGAGAACATAGAGCTCCACCTGCAGAGCCGCACACCTAATATATGACTGCTCTGTGCTTACAGGACCTGTGATGATGTCACATGGAGGGGAGGAGTCAGGGGTCACATGATCAGCTCTTCAGTGTATGCAGGACTGCTGTGCTGGTTATCATGGTGCTGGATGAGGTGAAGTTTAAATGTAGGTCCTTCTCCAGATCCTATATTTTGCATCTCATAATCACTAGATATTTTTATCATATGTCACATTGCCTTGTACCTGTGTTTGATATTCACAGTTTCCTTTGATATATATTATTGGGCTGTATTACAGCTGCTGTATTTCCTGTTTTTGTTATAACACTATTTCCTGTCGGTATTCTCCTTTACTCCGGTTGCCTGGTCATCGTGAGTTGCTTTGCACATAATATAATGTAACTAGATATTGTGTTCCTTATTTTTATTCTTACTTATGTACCACTAGCTGGGTGCCCGATGCACATGCATCGGGATTCTAGCAGAGCGAGTCTCTGACTCGCAATGGCCGCTTTGCGGCCAATGCTTCGCGCTGCTAAGGCGACTCGCCATGCCCGCTGCGCGGGCATAGCGAGTCGCCTTAGAATTGCTCGCAATGGCCGCTGCGCGGCCAATGCTTCGGGCGTATCTACATGACCACGCTGACTCGCAGCGTGAGCGGACTCAAAAGGGGCAAAAAACCCATTCGTGATTATATAATAGATGTGTTACTGTATAATCATTTTGTGCTCATTACTTATACAAAATATTTTTTGTGTTATTTCATTGTACAGAATATAAGCGTTCGTGATGAAGGCAATGTATAAGCCGAAATGTTAACGTCAACGTATTGTATATGAAAACTACTGCATGGATATTGGAAAATACAAATTAAAAAGAACACGCAACAAAGACATTGTTTCAAGAATTTTCTCTTGTTTACCGGGTTTTCACCTTATCACTCTATAGTGTGCCGAGGTCTCTTTCCTGATATTATATTTGTTGTGTTCCTCAGGCACCTACTGATACAGTGTGCCAGGCAGGGACGTCGCTATGCATTAAAAATCGGGGCTGCAGCCCCGATTCTTACGCATAGAGCCCCGAACCCCCCCGCGCCGGTCTTCTGTGCTCCGTCCTCCATGCTCCTGTCCGGATGCATCCAGCCCCGGTCCCCGGCCGTCACAGTAACGATGACGTCATCGTGCGACGGCCGGGGACACCGGATGCAGCCGGACGGGAGCATGGAGGACGGAGCACAGAAGACCGGCGCGGTGCAGAAGACTGGGGATGGTAAGTTAAGCAGCGGGGGGGCCTTACAACAGAGGGGGGGCGAGTGCCAGCATTTGGGGGCCTATATACCACTGGGGCTGCTGTACACCACTGGGGCTGCGCTGCTGTATACCACTGGGGCTGCTGTACACCACTGGGGCTGCTATATACCATTGGGGCTGCTGTATACCACTGGGGCTGCTGTATACCACTGGGGCTGCTATATACCACTGGGGCTGCTGTATACCACACCACTGGGGCTGCTGTATTCCACTGGGGCTGCTGTATATACTGCTGGGGCCTCCTGTATATACCACTGGGGAGGCTGCTGTATATTACCACTGGGGAGGCCTGTATACCACACTGCTGGGGGCTGTATACCTGTGCTGGGGTCCACCCTCGGCTTATACACGTAACACGAGTCAATAGGTTTTCCCAGGTTTTGGGGGAAAAAGTAGGGGGGTCGGCTTATACACGGGTCGGCTTATACACAAGTATATACGGTATATACCTCATAGTGTGTGTGCCTGCCTGATGTATACATATATATACCTGAGGTATATATATGTATATATCAGGCAGGCACACTATGCCTCATCAAATAAAAATTGGCGGTGGCGGGTGTGATGGGGGGGGGCGCCAAAATAAATCCTTGGCCCGGGTGCCAGAAAACCTAGTTACACCTCTGGTCAGGACCATTCTTCAGTCGGGCGACTCCCGCCGGGCAGCGGGCGTCGCCGTGTGTGGCGCTGCTGATAGCGACGAGCGCCATTCGTGGTCTGCTGCCCAGTGGGAGGCCGCACGATCGGGAGTGACCAGCTGGACGCAGCTCGGCACTGCGGAGATGTGTTTGACATCTCCGCAGCAATGCCGAGCGCGATGCTACAGCGATCCCGGGTGACGGAGGTCGCTGTCGGGATCGCTGTAGCGTCGCTACATCTAACGGGGCCCTTACACTCCATGAGAAGATAAGGGGAGGACACGAGTTGACAGACGGTCGTAAATATTTTACTGAACCTAGGGAACCTGTTAAAAATTTGAATCCCACTCTTGCAGCTGCCGCTCACTGGACCTGCCGCTGCCGCTCCTTGGTCCCGCTGCCGCTCACCGGACCTACCACAGACATGCTTCCTGGACCCGCCAACGTCCTCTGTAATCACTGGAGGTACCTGCATTGTAATCACTTATAAATGTCTGTGTAGAGGTGGTATTAATATTATATGGCCTGTATGGTCAGTGGTGATGTAATAGTGGTCTCTGTGTAGAGGTGGTATTAATGTTATATGGTCAGTGGTAATGTAATAGTGGTCTCTGTGTAGTGGTTTTTATTCAGTAATGGACAGTAATATTTGGGCACTATGTACCATATATACTCGTGTATAAGCAGAGTTTTTCAGCCCGAGTTTTTGGGCTGAAAATTTACCCCCTCGACTTATACGCGAATCAATAGAAGATAAAATCTTGCACATGGCGCCATCTGACCTAAGGCCGACCTTGCTGCAGCCAATAGGCAGGCTCAGGCACCCAGCGTCTGAGAAGCTGCCTGCAATTGGCAAGCTACAGCGAACCTCTGATGCTGGAAGGGAAGCCACCGACACTGCTGTGATGTGGGTAAATGGAGCCCACCTTTGGAAGGTGGAAACAAAAGGTTAATCAATGTGAGGCAGGATTACTGATAATAAGCAGCCTGCATATTACTCTATTAGTTGTTCTTATTATTGTTTGCATTTTTTATTTTATTTACTTGTTCTAACAGTGGAACAAGCTAGTGACAATGGATATTAGAAGGTTTTTCATGGATAAAGACACAGCCAGAAGGAACCTGTCCAAAGCAGAAAGAGGAGAAAATGTACAACAGCACAACAGAACAACCTCTGCCATCGAATCAGAAGAAAGAGAAGACACTGAGGCCTCAAGTCTTGCACAACCATGCACTGCCACAGTCATGATTTCAGATTTAGGACAACGAGAAGATGGTCCTAAGCAGCCAAAACTAGCAGCGTACCCATATGACTATTATGGCCAAAGTAAAAGAGCGTTCCGGTACCAGTGGTTTGAAAAGCATAACTGGATGGAATACTCTGTTCAGGACAATGCTCCATTTTGTTTTCCATGTAGGCACTTTGGGCGTTCTCAAACACGGTGCAATAAAGATGCTTTATTTAGCTCTGGTGGCTTCAAGAACTGGAAACGAGCCTTGGATTCCTTTAAAGAACATGAGTAGTCATCAGCACATATGTCCAGTACACAGGGTTGGCTTGAGTTAAAAAATTTAGAAAAGCATGGCAGTATTGTGGATCAGCTTCATAGTGCCACTGAAAATCAAATAAGAGAGAGGCGGGAATATATGTCAAGACTTGTCAACATTGTTCAATTCTTTGGACGTAATGCAATACCTCTTCGTGGCAATGATGAGAGCGAAGGCAGCCTAAATAGAGGAAACTTTTTGGAATGTTTAAATTTATTTAAAAAATTTGATCCTTTCTTACAAAACTACAATCCACCAAGTAATGCTACATATGTATCGCTGTCATGCCAGAATGAAATCATTGAGTGCTGTGCAGAAGAAGTGATCACTAGGATAGTTTCTGATGTTACTAAATCTGGGATGTATTCAATAATGGCAGATGAGGCCAGGGATGGTCGTAGGAAACTGTTGGCTCTCTGTGTAAGGTGTGTCATGCCTGAAAGTAGTACAGTTACTGAACATTTTCTAGGATTTAAAGAGCTACGAGAATTTGATGCTAAAACTATCACAGATTCCATAGAGACAAGTCTAATGGCGGGTTTACACGTCGCGATATCGGCGTCCAACTCCGACCAAAAGTCACGTGGTTCGGGAGCTGGACCCGATATCGTTCGCGCGTTGTACGGTTTGAACGTACAACGCGATGCTGGAACGATGCCAAAACTATATCGGGGTTGAATGACCGTGCTATTCAACCGCCCGATATCGCATGGCCGTTCTAGCCGCATCGTACCGTGTAACAGCCCAACTACGATGTGTACGCTCACGTCACCCATTCACTCCCATGTTAAATGGTCGTTCCTGGGTTGGTGGGCGTACACATCGTCGGGACGTTGTATCCCGATATCGGGCTGTGTAACCCGGCGATGCGATAGCGGGAAAAGCGCGCTCAAAAAGCGCATGCGCAGTGCGCATTTTGAAGCTGACAGCGCGGCGCGGCTGTAAATACGTCACCCGGCGCCGGGAATGACGCGGATCGCGTCATACAGCCCCACACTGAAGCCCGGACGCTATGGGAGAGCGGGGAGGCGCGAATTTGAATCTAGGATGAAGATCACGCCTGAATAGGCGTGATATGATGAAGAGGGGCAGCCTGGATGAGTGACTATGAATACCATAGTCACTCATTATCATCAGTAATGAGGTACTATAATAACGTTTTTATTCACTTTGACTATGTGCATTTAGGAGCTAAAAGGAGTGTAGGGAAAGTGTTAATATGCTCTAGGGACAGCTTTTAATAGGTTTAGAGGTGTTTTGGGGGTGACAGGATCCCTTTAAAGACAATCATCCTGAAGCCATATACGTGCATTGCTATGCCCATGAGCTAAATCTTGTCCTTTGTTACACCTGCAAGGCGGTACAGGAAGCAAGTGACTTCTTTGCAACCTTAGAAACATTATATGTCTTCTTTACTACATCTCTTGTGAATCACAATACATTTTGTGATGTTCAGAGAGGTTTAGGGTTAAGTGAAAGTCAACTTGCACAGATTTCAGACACACGCTGGGCATGTCAGATTCGCTCTGTCAATGCAGTGATTTTGAATTACACTCCAATTATTCAATGTCTTTCAGAAATTAGATCACCTGTTGCCACTGGTTTACTAATTAGTTTGAAAAAGATATCTACAGTTTTTTGCCTTTTTATGTTTCAGTCTTTACTTTCTACAAGCGAAGGTTTCCACGAATTACTTCAAAAAGAAGATCTGGATTTACCAACGGCAGTAGATCATAAAGAGGCGGTGTACAATACCTTAAAAAATATGAGAACTCCGGAAAAATCAAAAAAAATATATGACAAGGCAGCAGCTTTGCTTCTTGACAACAATATAGCCATTCCAGAAGCGGACACCCCAAGGAGAAAACAAAAAAATGGACGAATTTATGGTTCAAACACAATGTGGCCTAAGAGAAGATCTTATTGCGACAGGTGCTCTAACGCAGAAGCTGCTTTACCCATGCTTAGACAGAATGTTACGCGAACTGGACAACAGATTTTCTAGTATACAACCAGAACTTTTAAAAGGGATTCAAGCAGGTAATCCACGGGCAAAGAATTTTCTGTCATCTGACTTACAAGCAATATGTGAACATTATGAAATTGAATGGAAATGTGAAGAAGTACTTGTGGCCAAGAATTATTTGTCAAGAAAACAAGTAGGTGCAGAAAACATCACACTGAATACTTTGTATGATGAGTTGGATCCACTAATGTTCCCATCTTTAAGAAAAATAATTCAAGTTGTACTAACCATCCCAGTAAGTAGCTGCAGCTGTGAAAGGTCATTTTCAGTATTACGGCGACTCCATACCTGGCTAAGACAGACAATGGGTCAGGCAAGACTAAATCATGTTGCCATACTTGCACTTGAAAGAAGAATTCTACTTTCAGTTTCTGATGAATCAATTATTGACCGTTTTGCCAATAAGCATAAAAGACGGCACTTACTGGCTTACAAGAAATAGAAGCCAAAGGAGTACCAGATCAGGCACTCAAAAACCCCAATGGAGCGAGACAGGGCATTAGAGACCAAAATGTTGTTTGAGTGAAGTTTATACTTTTCCAATTCTGAGTTTTGCACTGTTAAATTTTCACTTGCATGTTGGCAATGTCTATATTGTTTTAAAGCATTAAAACTGTTAATATTATATATGTAGAGTGTCACTGGTTATTTAAGTACATTTTACTTGGGTTTTATTTAAATTTATTCTGAAAAATGCAGCTCAGTGGGCCCGAGCCCCGGATGTTTTTTGACCCTAGCAACGGCCCTGGTGCCAGGCCTTCTAGATATATTATTACATAGCTCACACACAGACACAGAGCTCACACACAGACACAGCTCACACACAGACACAGATCTCACACACAGACACACACAGCTCACACACTGACACAGAGCTCACACACAGACACAGAGCTCACACACAGCTCACACACAGACACAGCTCACACACAGACACAGAGCTCACACACAGGCACACAGCTCACACACTGACACACAGCTCACACACTGACACACAGCTCACACACAGACACACAGCTCACACACAGACACACAGCTCACACACCGACACAGAGCTCACACACAGACACACAGCTCACACACTGACACAGAGCTCACACACAGACACACAGCTCACACACACACACAGCTCACACACAGACACACAGCTCACACACTGACACAGAGCTCACACACAGCTCACACACAGACACAGAGCTCACACACAGACACAGAGCTCACACACAGACACATAGTTCACACACAGAGCTCACACACAGACACACAGCTCACACACAGCTCACACACTGACACAGAGCTCACACACAGACACAGCTCACACACACACAGCTTAGACAGACACACAGAGCTCACACACAGACACACAGCTCACACACACACAGCTTACACAGACACAGAGCTCACACAAAGACATAGAGCTCACACACAGACACAGCTCACACACAGACATAGGGCTCACACACAGACACACAGCTCACACACAGACACACACAGCTCACACACAGACACAGAGCCCACACACAGACACACAGACACAGAGCTCACACACAGACACACAGCTCACACACTGACACAGAGCTCACACACAGCTCACACACAGACACACAGCTCACACACAGACACACAGCTCACACACTGACACAGAGCTCACACACAGACACAGCTCACACACAGACACAGGGCTCACACAGACACAGCTCACACACAGACACACACAGCACAGACACAGAGCTCACAGACACACAGCTCACACAGAGACACAGCTCACACACTGACACAGAGCTCACACAGCTCACACACAGACACACAGCTCACACACTGACACAGAGCTCACACACAGACACAGAGCTCACACACAGACACAGAGCTCACACACAGACACAGAGCTCACACACAGCTCACACACAGACACACAGCTCACACGCATACACACAGCTCACACACAGACACACAGCTCACACACTGACACAGAGCTCACACACAAACACACAGCTCACACACAGACATACAGCTCACACACAGACACACAGCTCACACACTGACACAGAGCTCACACACAGACACAGAGCTCACACACAGACACAGAGCTCACACACAGACACACAGCTCACACACTGACACAGAGCTCACAGACACACAGCTCACACACAAACACAGAGCTCACACACAGACACAGCTCACACACACACAGCTTAGACAGACACACAGAGCTCACACACTGACACACAGCTCACACACAAACACACAGCTCACACACAGACATACAGTTCACACACAGACACACAGCTCACACACTGACACAGAGCTCACACACAGACACACAGCTCATACACAAACAGAGCTCACACACAGACACAGAGCTCACACACAGACACACAGCTTAGACAGACACACAGAGCTCACACACAGACACATAGCTCACACACACACAGCTTACACAGACACAGAGCTCACACGAAGACATAGAGCTCACACACAGACACATAGCTCACAAACACAGACACAGAGTTTACACACAGACACACAGCTCACACACAGTCACAGAGCTCACACACAGACACACAGCTCACACACTGACACAGAGCTCACACACAGACACAGCTCACACACAGACACAGAGCTCACACACAGACAGCTTATACAGACACAGAGCTCACACAAAGACCTAGAGCTCACACACAGACACAGAGCTTACACACAAAGAGCTCTCACAGACACACACACAGACACACACACAGCTCGCACACAGAGACACACACAGCTCACACACTGACACACACAGCTCACACACAGACACATAGCTCACACACAGACACAGAGCTTACACACAAAGAGCTCTCACACAGACACACACACACACAGCTCACACACTGACACACCGAGCTCACACACAGACACAGAGCTCACACACAGACAGCTTACACAGACACAGAGCTCACACAAAGACATAGAGCTCACACACAGACACATAGCTCACAAACACAGACACAGAGTTTACAAACAGACACACAGAGCTCACACACAGAGCTCACACACACAGACACAAAGCTCACACACAGAAAGACACACAGTTCTCTCTCTCACACACACACACACACACACACACAGCTTAGACAGACACACAGAGCTCAGACACAGAGCTCAGACACAGACAGCTTACACAGACACATAGCTCACACAAAGACATAGAGCTCACACACAGACACATAGCTCACACACAGACACAGAGCTCTCACACAGAGACACAGCTCACACACAGACACACACAGCACAGACACACAGCTCACACACTGACACACAGAACTCACACACAGACACAGAGCTCACACACAGTTCTCACAGACACACAGCTTAGACAGACACTCAGAGCTCGCACACAGACACACACAGACAGCTTACACAGACACAGAGCTCACACACAGACGCAGAGATCACACTCAAACACAGCCCACACACAGACAGCTTACACAGACACACAGCTCACACACTGACACACAGAGCTCACACACAGACAGACACACAGTTCTCACACACAGACAGCTTATACAGACACAGAGCTCACACAAAGACATAGAGCTCACACACAGCTCACACACAGACACAGAGCTTACACACAAAGAGCTCTCACACAGACACACACCCAGCTCACACACAGACACACACACAGACACACACACAGCTCGCACACAGACACACAGACAGCTCACACACTGACACACACAGCTCACACACAGACACACACACAGCTCACACACAGACACATAGCTCACACACAGACACAGAACTTACACACAAACAGGTCTCACACAGAGACACAGCTCACACATAGACACACAGAGCTCACACACAGACACAGAGCTCACACACAGACAGACACACAATTCTCACACACACACAGACACACAGCTTAGACAGACACACAGAGCTCACACACAGACACACATCTCACACACAGACAGCTTACACAGACACAGAGCTCACACACAGACGCAGAGATCACACTCAAACACAGCCCACAACAGACAGCTTACACAGACACACAGCTCACACACTGACACACAGAGCTCACACACAGACAGACACACAGTTCTCACACACAGACAGCTTATACAGACACAGAGCTCACACAAAGACATAGAGCTCACACACAGCTCACACACAGACACAGAGCTTACACACAAAGAGCTCTCACACAGACACACACCCAGCTCACACACAGACACACACACAGACACACACACAGCTCGCACACAGACACACAGACAGCTCACACACTGACACACACAGCTCACACACAGACACACACACAGCTCACACACAGACACATAGCTCACACACAGACACAGAACTTACACACAAACAGGTCTCACACAGAGACACAGCTCACACATAGACACACAGAGCTCACACACAGACACAGAGCTCACACACAGACAGACACACAATTCTCACACACACACAGACACACAGCTTAGACAGACACACAGAGCTCACACACAGACACACATCTCACACACACACAGCTTACACAGACACAGAGCTCACACAAATACATAGAGCTCACACACAGACACATAGCTCACACACACAGACACAGAGTTTACACACAGACACACACAGCTCACACACAGTCACAGAGCGCACACACAAGACACACGGAGCTCACACACAGACACAAAGCTCACACACAGACAGACACACAGTTCTCTCTCTCTCACACACACACACACACACAGCTTAGACAGACACACAGCTCACACACTGACACAGAGAGCTCACACACAGAGCTCACACACAGACAGAGCTCACACACAGCTTACACAGACACAGAGCTCACACAAAGACATAGAGCTCACACACAGACACATAGCTCACACACAGACACAGAGCTTACACACAAAGAGCTCTCACACAGAGACACAGCTCACACACACACACACAGCACAGACACACAGCTCACACACTGACACACAGAACTCACACACAGAGCTCACACACAGACACAGAGCTCACATACAGACAGACACACAGTTCTCACACACACAGACAGCTTACACAGACATAGAGCTCACACACAGACACATAGCTCACACACACAGACACAGAGCTCACACACAGACACACAGAGCTCACACACAGACACAGAGCTCACACACAGACAGATTACATAGACACAGCTCACACAAAGACATAGAGCTCACACACAGACACATAGCTCACACACACAGACACAGAGTTTACACACAGACACACACAGTCACAGAGCTCACACACAGACACACGGAGCTCTCTCTCACACACACACACACACACAACACACAGCTTAGACACACAGAGCTCAGACACAGAGCTCACACACAGACAGCTTACACAGACACAGAGCTCACACAAAGACATAGAGCTCACACACAGACACAGAGCTTACACACAAAGAGCTCTCGCACAGAGACACAGCTCACACACAGACACACACAGCACAGACACACAGCTCACACACTGACACACAGAACTCACACACAGAGCTCACACACAGACACAGAGCTCACAGACAGACACACAGTTCTCACACACACAGACAGCTTACACAGACACAGAGCTCACACACAGACGCAGAGATCACACTCAAACACAGCCCACAGACAGACAGCTTACACAGACACACAGCTCACACACTGACACACAGAGCTCACACACAGACAGACACACAGTTCTCACACACAGACACAGAGCTCACACACAGACAGCTTATACAGACACAGAGCTCACACAAAGACATAGAGCTCACACACAGCTCACACACAGACACAGAGCTTACACACAAAGAGCTCTCACACAGACACACACACAGCTCACACACAGACACACACACAGCTCACACACAGACACACAGAACTCACACACAGAGCTCACACACAGACACAGAGCTCACACACAGACAGCTTACACAGACACAGAGCTCACACACCGACGCAGAGATCACACTCAGACACAGCCCACACACAGACAGACACACAGTTCTCACACACACACAGACACACAGCTTAGACAGACACTCAGAGCTCGCACACACACAGACACACACACAGACAGCTTACACACACACAGAGCTCACACACTGACACACAGAGCTCACACACAGACAGACACACAGTTCTCATACACAGACACAGAGCTCACACACAGACAGCTTATACAGACACAGAGCTCACACAAAGACCTAAAGCTCACACACAGACACAGAGCTTACACACAAGGAGCTCTCACACAGACACACACACAGACACACACACAGCTCGCACACAGACACACACACAGCTCACACACTGACACACACAGCTCACACACTGACACACACAGCTCACACACAGACACATAGCTCACACACAGACACAGAGCTTACACACAAAGAGCGCTCACACAGACACACACACAGCTCACACACAGCTTACATACAGACACACACACAGCTCACACACTGACACACAGAGCTCACACACAGACACAGAGCTCACATACAGACACAGAGCTCACACACAGACAGCTTACACAGACACGCAGCTCACAGACACACAGCTCACACAGACACACAGAGCTTACACACAGACACACAGAGCTCACACAGACACAGAGCTCACACACAGACAGACACACTTCTCACACACACACACAGACACACAGCTTAGACACACAGACACAGAGCTCACACGCAGACACATAGCACACACACACAGAGTTTACACACAAACACACACAGCTCAGACACAGACACAGAGCTCACACACAGACACAGAGCTCACCACACATACACACAGCCCACACACAGACAGACAGCTTACACAGACACACAGCTCACACACAGACAGACACACAGCTCACACACTGACACACAGAGCTCACACACTGACACAGAGCTCACACACAGACAGACACACAGTTCTCACACAGACACACAGCTTAGACACACAGAGCTTACACACAGACACACAGCTCACACACACACAGCTTACACAGACACAGATCTCACACAAAGACATAGAGCTCACACACAGACACATAGCTCACACACACAGACACAGAGTTTACACACAGACACACAGCTCACACACAGTCACAGAGCTCACACACAGACACACAGAGCTCACACACAGACAGAGCTCACACACAGACAGCTTACATAGACACAGCTCACACAAAGACATAGAGCTCACACACAGACACATAGCTCACAGACACAGAGTTTACACACAGACACACACAGCTTACACACAGTCACAGAGCTCACACACAGACACACGGAGCTCACACACAGACAGACACACAGTTCTCACACACACAGACACACAGCTTAGACAGACACACAGAGCTCGCACACAGACACACACACAGACAGCTTACACAGACACGCAGCTCACACACTGATACACAGAGCTCACACACAGAGCTCACACACAGACACAGAGCTCACACACAGACAGACACACAGTTCTCACAGACACACAGAGCTCGCACACAGACACAGAGCTCACACACAGACAGCTTACACAGACACACAGAGCTCACAGACAGACAGCTCACACACTGACACACAGAGCTCACACACAGACACACAGAGCTTACACACAGACACAGAGCTCACAGACAGACACACAGTTCTCACACACAGACACAGAGTTTACACACAGACACACACAGCTCACACACAGTCACAGAGCTCACACACAGAAACAGAGGTCACACACAGACACAGAGCTTACACACAAGGAGCTCTCACACAGACACACACAGACACACACACAGCTCGCACACAGACACACACACAGCTCACACACTGACACACACAGCTCACACACTGACACACACAGCTCACACACAGACACATAGCTCACACACAGACACAGAGCTTACACACAAAGAGCTCTCACACAGACACACACACAGCTCACACACACACAGCTCACACACAGCTTACATACAGACACACACACAGCTCACACACTGACACACAGAGCTCACACACAGAAACAGAGCTCACACACAGACAGACACACAGTTCTCACACACACAGACACACAGCTTAGACAGACACACAGAGCTCGCACACAGACACACACACAGAGAGCTTACACAGACACAGAGCTCACACACAGACGCAGAGATCACACTCAAACACAGCCCACACACAGACAGCTTACACAGACACACAGAGCTCACACACAGACAGCTCACACACTGACACACAGAGCTCACACACAGACACACAGAGCTTACACACAGACACAGAGCTCACAGACAGACACACAGTTCTCACACACAGACACAGAGCTCACACAGACAGCTTACACAGACACAGAGCTCACACAAAGATATAGAGCTCACACACAGACACATAGCTCACACACAGACACAGAGCTTACACACAGAGCTCTCACACAGACACACACACAGACACAGACAGCTCACACACAGACACACACACAGCTCACACACTGACACAGAGCTCACATACAGACACAGAGCTCACACACAGACAGCTTACACAGACACGCAGCTCACACACTGATACACAGAGCTCACACACAGAGCTCACACACAGACACAGAGCTCACACACAGACAGACACACAGTTCTCACAGACAAACAGCTTAGACAGACACACAGAGCTCACACACAGACACAGAGCTCACACAGACAGCTTACACAGACACAGAGCTCACACAAAGACATGGAGCTCACACGCAGACACAAAGCACACACAGACGCAGAGTTTACACACAGACACACACAGCTCACACACAGACACAGAGCTCACACACAGACACAGAGCTCAGCACACATACACACAGCCCACACACTGCTTACACAGACACACAGCTCACACACTGACAGACACACAGCTCACACAGACATACAGAGCTCACACACAGACAGAGAGCTCACAAACAGACACACAGAGCTCACACACAGACACAGAGCTCACACACAGACAGCTTACATAGACACAGCTCACACAAAGACATAGAGCTCACACACAGACACATAGCTCACACACAGACACAGAGCTTACACACAAAGAGGTCTCACACAGAGACACAGCTCACACACAGACACAGAGCTCACACACAGACACACAGCTCACACACATACACAGAGCTCACACACAGACACACTGCCCACACACAGCTTACACAGACACAGAGCTCACACAGACACAGTGCTCACACATAGACACACAGCTCACACACATGTAATGAGGTGAATAATTCAGATTGTATTATTGAAATTGACACTGAAATGAACCGTGCACAGTCCGCACTTGTCCACCAGGGGGCATTAGTGGACTGTACAATCACAGAGGGTGGAAATCCCCTTGCTCTCTTTTGTTTACCCAGGAAGAGAAAGAGTGCAGTCTAGATTCAGAGCTGAACCAGAGAAGATCTGCCTGCGGATGTCTGTTCAAAGTGGACTACTTTGCTACACCTTGCCGGAAAAATCACCCCGCAGAAGCCCTGTGACTGATCCTGGGCCACTGGACTTTGGTGCTGTGACTCTGGCCGCTCTGCAAAACCTTGCCCGCTGAGCACCCAGGGTGCATGTGCAGGGGCCGTGACCGACATAAGGGAGCCAGTTGTACTGCCGTGATCTCCCTCCTGCTGCTGCTCGGTGTGCCCCCGAGACTGAGAGAGACTTCTGTGTTGCTGTGGGCTCCCTTCTGCTGCTCGGTGTGCCCTGAGACTGGGAGAGACTAACAAAGAAAATTCTGTTACCTGCGGAAGGAGACCAAAGAAGAAGACTGAGGAGATCCCCAGGCCTGCTACGTGGGAGCGACATCTTCTTCTGTGATAGACTGGTACGTGATTTTAGGGAAAGTTAGGGAAAGATACCTTCATTGTTGTGTTTTTTTTCTTGCTGCGTACCCGGCAGAAGTGAAGATTCAGAGACTCTAATATATACAAGTGCGCATATAGTTCGGTTGACTGTGATATAAATATGTTTTACAGTAAAGAAACGTTATTATCGGTTAAACCTGAGTATGGGGATTCTGTTGAGAAAAATCATACACACACACCCGCGGCCTTACCACCGGTCGCTTCATCCATACACAGAGCTCACACACATACACACAGCCCACACACAGACAGCTTACACAGACACAGAGCTCACACACAGACACACAGAGCTCACACACAGACACACAGCCCACACACAGACACACAGAGCTCACACACAGACACAGAGCTCACCACACATACACACAGCCACACACACTGCTTACACAGACACACAGCTCACACACTGACAGACACACAGCTCACACAGACACACAGAGCTCACACACAGACACACAGCTCACACACACACAGCTTACACAGACACAGAGCTCACACAAAGACATAGAGCTCACACACAGACACAGCTCACACACAGACACACACAGCTCACACACAGACACAGAGCTCACACACAGACACACAGACACAGAGCTCACACACAGACACACAGCTCACACACAGACACACAGCTCACACACTGACACAGAGCTCACACACAGCTCACACACAGACACACAGCTCACACACAGACACACAGCTCACACACTGACACAGAGCTCACACACAGACACAGCTCACACACAGACACAGGGCTCACACAGACACAGCTCACACACAGACACAGGGCTCACACACAGACAGACACAGAGCTCACAGACACACAGCTCACACAGAGACACAGCTCACACACTGACACAGAGCTCACACAGCTCACACACAGACACACAGCTCACACACTGACACAGAGCTCACACACAGACACAGAGCTCACACACAGACACAGAGCTCACACACAGACACAGAGCTCACACACAGACACACAGCTCACACACAGAGCTCACACACAGACACACAGCTCACACACAGACACACAGCTCACACACTGACACAGAGCTCACACACAAACACACAGCTCACACACAGACATACAGCTCACACACAGACACACAGCTCACACACTGACACAGAACTCACACACAGACACAGAGCTCACACACAGACACATAGCTCACACACTGACACAGAGCTCACAGACACACAGCTCACACACAAACACAGAGCTCACACACAGACACAGCTCACACACACACAGCTTAGACAGACACACAGAGCTCACACACAGACACACAGCTCGCACACTGACACAGAGCTCACACACAAACACACAGCTCACACACAGACACACAGCTCACACACTGACACAGAGCTCACACACAAACACACAGCTCACACACAGACATACAGCTCACACACAGACACACAGCTCACACACTGACACAGAGCTCACACACAGACACAGAGCTCACACACAGACACATAGCTCACACACTGACACAGAGCTCACAGACACACAGCTCACACACAAACACAGAGCTCACACACAGACACAGCTCACACACACACAGCTTAGACAGACACACAGAGCTCACACACAGACACACAGCTCGCACACACACAGCTTACACAGACACAGAGCTCACACAAAGACATAGAGCTCACACACAGACACAGCTCACACACAGACATAGGGCTCACACACAGACACACACAGCTCACACACAGACACAGAGCTCACAGACACACAGCTCACACACAGACACACAGCTCACACACTGACACAGAGCTCACACACAGCTCACACACAGACACACAGCTCACAGACACAGAGCTCACACACAGCTCACACACAGACACAGCTCACACACAGACACAGAGCTCACACACAGACACAGAGCTCACACACAGACACACAGCTCTCACACAGACACACAGCTCACACACAGACACACAGCTCACACACTGACACACAGCTCACACACAAACACACAGCTCACACACAGACATACAGTTCACACACAGACACACAGCTCACACACTGACACACAGCTCACACACAAACACACAGCTCACACACAGACATACAGTTCACACACAGACACACAGCTCACACACTGACACAGAGCTCACACACAGACACACAGCTCATACACAAACAGAGCTCACACACAGACACAGAGCTCACACACAGACACACAGCTCACACACAGACACAGAGCTCACACAGACACACAGCTCACACACTGACACAGAGCTCACAGACACACAGCTCACACACAAACACAGAGCTCACACACAGACACACAGCTTAGACAGACACACAGAGCTCACACACAGACACATAGCTCACACACACACAGCTTACACAGACACAGAGCTCACACAAAGACATAGAGCTCACACACAGACACATAGCTCACAAACACAGACACAGAGTTTACAAACAGACACACAGAGCTCACACACAGAGCTCACACACACAGACACAAAGCTCACACACAGACACAGAGCTCACACACAGACAGCTTATACAGACACAGAGCTCACACAAAGACCTAGAGCTCACACACAGACACAGAGCTTACACACAAAGAGCTCTCACAGACACACACACAGACACACACACAGCTCGCACACAGAGACACACACAGCTCACACACTGACACACACAGCTCACACACAGACACATAGCTCACACACAGACACAGAGCTTACACACAAAGAGCTCTCACACAGACACACACACACACAGCTCACACACTGACACACAGAGCTCACACACAGACACAGAGCTCACATACAGACACAGAGCTCACACACAGACAGCTTACACAGACACAGAGCTCACACAAAGACATAGAGCTCACACACAGACACATAGCTCACAAACACAGACACAGAGTTTACAAACAGACACACAAAGCTCACACACAGAAAGACACACAGTTCTCTCTCTCACACACACACACACAGCTTAGACAGACACACAGAGCTCAGACACAGACAGCTTACACAGACACAAAGCTCACACAAAGACATAGAGCTCACACAGACACATAGCTCACACACAGACACAGAGCTCTCACACAGAGACACAGCTCACACACAGACACACACAGCACAGACACACAGCTCACACACTGACACACAGAACTCACACACAGACACAGAGCTCACACACAGACAGACACACAGTTCTCACAGACACACAGCTTAGACAGACACTCAGAGCTCGCACACAGACACACACAGACAGCTTACACAGACACAGAGCTCACACACAGACGCAGAGATCACACTCAAACACAGCCCACACACAGACAGACAGCATACACAGACACACAGCTCACACACTGACACACAGAGCTCACACACAGACAGACACACAGTTCTCACACACAGACAGCTTATACAGACACAGAGCTCACACAAAGACATAGAGCTCACACACAGCTCACACACAGACACAGAGCTTACACACAAAGAGCTCTCACACAGACACACACACAGCTCACACACAGACACACACACAGCTCACACACAGACACACACACAGCTCGCACACAGACACACAAAAGCTCACACACTGACACACACAGCTCACACACAGACACACACACAGCTCACACACAGACACATAGCTCACACACAGACACAGAGCTTACACACAAACAGGTCTCACACAGAGACACAGCTCACACATAGACACACAGAGCTCACACACAGACACAGAGCTCACACACAGACAGACACACAATTCTCACACACACAGACACAGCTTAGACAGACACACAGAGCTCACACACAGACACACATCTCACACACACACAGCTTACACAGACACAGAGCTCACACAAATACATAGAGCTCACACACAGACACATAGCTCACACACACAGACACAGAGTTTACACACAGACACACACAGCTCACACACAGTCACAGAGCTCACACACAGACACACGGAGCTCACACACAGACACAAAGCTCACACACAGACAGACACACAGTTCTCTCTCTCTCACACACACACACACACAGCTTAGACAGACACACAGCTCACACACTGACACAGAGAGCTCACACACAGAGCTCACACACAGACAGAGCTCACACACAGCTTACACACAGACACATAGCTCACACAAAGACATAAAGCTCATACACAGACACATAGCTCACACACAGACACAGAGCTTACACACAAAGAGCTCTCACACAGAGACACAGCTCACACACAGACACACACAGCACAGACACACAGCTCACACACTGACACACAGAACTCACACACAGAGCTCACACACAGACACAGAGCTCACACACAGACAGACACACAGTTCTCACACACACAGACACACAGCTTAGACAGACACTCAGAGCTCGCACACAGACACACACACAGACAGCTTACACAGACAGAGCTCACACACAGACAGCTTACACAGACAGAGCTCACACAAAGATATAGAGCTCACACACAGACACATAGCTCACACACAGACACAGAGCTTACACACAGAGCTCTCACACAGACACACACACAGACACACAGACAGCTCACACACAGACACACACACAGCTCACACACTGACACAGAGCTCACATACAGACACAGAGCTCACACACAGACAGCTTACACAGACACGCAGCTCACACACTGATACACAGAGCTCACACACAGAGCTCACACACAGACACAGAGCTCACACACAGACAGACACACAGTTCTCACACACACACAGACACACAGCTTAGACAGACACACAGAGCTCACACACAGACACAGAGCTCACACACAGACAGCTTACACAGACACAGAGCTCACACAAAGACATAGAGCTCACACGCAGACACAAAGCACACACAGACGCAGAGTTTACACACAGACACACACAGCTCACACACAGACACAGAGCTCACACACAGACACAGAGCTCACCACACATACACACAGCCCACACACTGCTTACACAGACACACAGCTCACACAGACATACAGAGCTCACACACAGACAGAGAGCTCACAAACAGACACACAGAGCTCACACACAGACACAGAGCTCACACACAGACAGCTTACATAGACACAGCTCACACAAAGACATAGAGCTCACACACAGACACATAGCTCACACACAGACACAGAGCTTACACACAAAGAGGTCTCACACAGAGACACAGCTCACACACAGACACAGAGCTCACACACAGACACACAGCTCACACACATACACAGAGCTCACACACAGACACACTGCCCACACACAGCTTACACAGACACAGAGCTCACACAGACACAGTGCTCACACATAGACACACAGCTCACACACATGTAATGAGGTGAATAATTCAGATTGTATTATTGAAATTGACACTGAAATGAACCGTGCACAGTCCGCACTTGTCCACCAGGGGGCATTAGTGGACTGTACAATCACAGAGGGTGGAAATCCCCCTTGCTCTCTTTTGTTTACCCAGGAAGAGAAAGAATGCAGTCTAGATTCAGAGCTGAACCAGAGAAGATCTGCCTGCGGATGTCTGTTCAAAGTGGACTACTTTGCTACACCTTGCCGGAAAAATCACCCCGCAGAAGCCCCTGTGACTGATCCTGGGCCACTGGACTTTGGTGCTGTGACTCTGGCCGCTCTGCAAAACCTTGCCCGCCGAGCACCCAGGGTGCATGTGCAGGGGCCGTGACCGACATAAGGGAGCCAGTTGTACTGCCGTGATCTCCCTCCTGCTGCTGCTCGGTGTGCCCCGAGACTGAGAGAGACTTCTGTGCTGCTGTGGGCTCCCTTCTGCTGCTCGGTGTGCCCTGAGACTGGGAGAGACTAACAAAGAAAATTCTGTTACCTGCGGAAGGAGACCAAAGAAGAAGACTGAGGAGATCCCCAGGCCTGCTACGTGGGAGCGACATCTTCTTCTGTGATAGACTGGTACGTGATTTTAGGGAAAGTTAAGGAAAGATACCTTCATTGTTGTGTTTTTTTCTTGCTGCGTACCCGGCAGAAGTGAAGATTCAGAGACTCTAATATATACAAGTGTGCATATAGTTCGGTTGACTGTGATATAAATATGTTTTACAGTAAAGAAACGTTATTATCGGTTAAACCTGAGTATGGGGATTCTGTTGAGAAAAATCATACACACACACCCGCGGCCTTACCACCGGTCGCTTCATCCATACACAGAGCTCACACACATACACACAGCCCACACACAGACAGCTTACACAGACACAGAGCTCACACACAGACACACAGAGCTCACACACAGACACACAGCCCACACACAGACACACAGAGCTCACACACAGACACAGAGCTCACCACACATACACACAGCCCACACACTGCTTACACAGACACACAGCTCACACACTGACAGACACACAGCTCACACAGACACACAGAGCTCACACACAGACACACAGCTCACACACACACAGCTTACACAGACACAGAGCTCACACAAAGACATAGACCTCACACACAGACACAGCTCACACACAGACATAGGGCTCACACACAGACATACAGCTCACACACAGACACACACAGCTCACACACAGACACAGAGCTCACACACAGACACAGAGCTCACACACAGACACAGAGCTCACACACAGACACACAGCTCACACACAGACACACAGCTCACACACTGACACAGAGCTCACACACAGCTCACACACAGACACACAGCTCACACACAGACACACAGCTCACACACTGACACAGAGCTCACACACAGACACAGCTCACACACAGACACAGGGCTCACACAGACACAGCTCACACACAGACACAGGGCTCACACACAGACACACACAGCACAGACACAGAGCTCACAGACACACAGCTCACACAGAGACACAGGTCACACACAGACACACAGCTCACACACTGACACAGAGCTCACACACAGACACAGAGCTCACACACAGACACAGAGCTCACACACAGCTCACACACAGACACAGAGCTCACACACAGACACACAGCTCACACACAGACACACAGCTCACACACTGACACAGAGCTCACACACAAACACACAGCTCACACACACACATACAGCTCACACACAGACACACAGCTCACACACTGACACAGAGCTCACACACAGACACAGAGCTCACACACAGACACAGAGCTCACACACAGACACATAGCTCACACACTGACACAGAGCTCACAGACACACAGCTCACACACAAACACAGAGCTCACACACAGACACAGCTCACACACACACAGCTTAGACAGACACACAGAGCTCACACACAGACACACAGCTCGCACACACACAGCTTACACAGACACAGAGCTCACACAAAGACATAGAGCTCACACACAGACACAGCTCACACACAGACATAGGGCTCACACACAGACACACAGCTCACACACAGACACACACAGCTCACACACAGACACAGAGCTCACAGACACACAGCTCACACACAGACACACAGCTCACACACTGACACAGAGCTCACACACAGCTCACACACAGACACACAGCTCACAGACACAGAGCTCACACACAGCTCACACACAGACACAGCTCACACACAGACACAGAGCTCACACACAGACACAGAGCTCACACACAGACACACAGCTCACACACAGACACACAGCTCACACACAGCTCACACACTGACACACAGCTCACACACAAACACACAGCTCACACACAGACATACAGTTCACACACAGACACACAGCTCACACACTGACACAGAGCTCACACACAGACACACAGCTCATACACAAACAGAGCTCACACAGACACACAGCTCACACACTGACACAGAGCTCACAGACACACAGCTCACACACAAACACAGAGCTCACACACAGACACACAGCTTAGACAGACACACAGAGCTCACACACAGACACATAGCTCACACACACACAGCTTACACAGACACAGAGCTCACACAAAGACATAGAGCTCACACACAGACACAGAGCTCACAAACACAGACACAGAGTTTACAAACAGACACACAGAGCTCACACACAGAGCTCACACACACAGACACAAAGCTCACACACAGACACAGAGCTCACACACAGACACAGAGCTCACCACACATACACACAGCCCACACACTGCTTACACAGACACACAGCTCACACACTGACAGACACACAGCTCACACAGACATACAGAGCTCACACACAGACAGAGAGCTCACAAACAGACACACAGAGCTCACACACAGACACAGAGCTCACACACAGACAGCTTACATAGACACAGCTCACACAAAGACATAGAGCTTACACACAGACACATAGCTCACACACAGACACAGAGCTTACACACAAAGAGGTCTCACACAGAGACACAGCTCACACACAGACACAGAGCTCACACACAGACACACAGCTTACACACATACACAGAGCTCACACACAGACACACTGCCCACACACAGCTTACACAGACACAGAGCTCACACAGACACAGTGCTCACACATAGACACACAGCTCACACACATGTAATGAGGTGAATAATTCAGATTGTATTATTGAAATTGACACTGAAATGAACCGTGCACAGTCCGCACTTGTCCACCAGGGGGCATTAGTGGACTGTACAATCACAGAGGGTGGAAATCCCCCACGCTCTCTTTTGTTTACCCAGGAAGAGAAAGAATGCAGTCTAGATTCAGAGCTGAACCAGAGAAGATCTGCCTGCGGATGTCTGTTCAAAGTGGACTACTTTGCTACACCTTGCCGGAAAAATCACCCCGCAGAGGCCCCTGTGACTGATCCTGGGCCACTGGACTTTGGTGCTGTGACTCTGGCCGCTCTGCAAAACCTTGCCCGTCGAGCACCCAGGGTGCATGTGCAGGGGCCGTGACCGACATAAGGGAGCCAGTTGTACTGCCGTGATCTCCCTCCTGCTGCTGCTCGGTGTGCCCCCGAGACTGAGAGAGACTTCTGTGCTGCTGTGGGCTCCCTTCTGCTGCTCGGTGTGCCCTGAGACTGGGAGAGACTAACAAAGAAAATTCTGTTACCTGCGGAAGGAGACCAAAGAAGAAGACTGAGGAGATCCCCAGGCCTGCTACGTGGGAGCGACATCTTCTTCTGTGATAGACTGGTACGTGATTTTAGGGAAAGTTAGGGAAAGATACCTTCATTGTTGTGTTTTTTTCTTGCTGCGTACCCGGCAGAAGTGAAGATTCAGAGACTCTAATATATACAAGTGCGCATATAGTTCGGTTGACTGTGATATAAATATGTTTTACAGTAAAGAAACGTTATTATCGGTTAAACCTGAGTATGGGGATTCTGTTGAGAAAAATCATACACACACACCCGCGGCCTTACCACCGGTCGCTTCATCCATACACAGAGCTCACACACATACACACAGCCCACACACAGCTTACACAGACACAGAGCTCACACACAGACACACAGAGCTCACACACAGACACACAGCCCACACACAGACACACAGAGCTCACACACAGACACAGAGCTCACCACACATACACACAGCCCACACACTGCTTACACAGACACACAGCTCACACACTGACAGACACACAGCTCACACAGACATACAGAGCTCACACACAGACACACATTGGTAGAGCTACTCCCGTCATATGCCAGAGACACTACGGGCGTCCTGAACAGGATTGACGGCATTTTTGTGGACCAAGGGAGACTACTGGCAACTATCGACGTCGAATTGCTGTACACCTGCATCAACCATGAGGACGGTCTTAGGTCGGTCCGCTTCTTCATGGAGGCTGAGAGTCGGGGTGGCGCAATGGGGGATCTCATCCTGGAGCTGCTCCGCTTCGCCCTGACACACAACTTCTTTGTTTTTAAGGACGTCGTCTACCTCCAGAAGAAGGGAACTGCGATGGGCGCGGCCTGTGCGCCCTCATACGCCAACCTTTTCCTTGGCTATTGGGAACGTAACATCTTTGGGGATGAGGGCATATCGGGCTGCGCCCAAGCACAAGCTTGGATTAGATACATGGACGACGTCCTTATTGTGTGGCAGGGCTCGGCGGAGCAGTTCCACTCCTTTGTGGGTCGGCTAAATGAGAATAACATGAATATCAGGCTGACCCACAGAGTGAGTAAGAACAAAATAGACTTCTTGGATATTGAGATCTCCCTGGATGAGGCGGGTGGTGTCCGGACAGATGTCTTCCGCAAGGAGACATCGGTGAATGAGTTGCTACACGCAACTTCTGGACATCACCCCTCTACCATACGCGCTATCCCGACTGGCCAGTTCCTACGTATGAGGCGGATCTGCTCAACTGACTCTGGTTTTGAGCAGCAGGCTAGTGATCTTAAGCAGCGGTTCGGCGTCAGGGGGTATAGCAACAGAGGTATAAAGGCTGGGTGCCAGAGGGCAAAGAACACACCTAGGGATGCACTGTTGAGATATAATCCAAAGAAAGACATAGGAGATCCACCCGTGAGGTTCATTGGGACGTACAACCATGAATGGAGCTCGATGCAGGCAATTTTACAACGCCATTGGGCCATCTTCAAGAGTGATGGCATCCTCTCACAATGCATCCCAGAACACCCCCTGATGACAGCTAGGAGGTCTAAAAATCTGAGGGATTGGCTAGTTCATACCCATTATATACCACCAAGAGTTAACACCTTTGGGAGTTCCGGCCCAACCGTTGGTTCATTCTCCTGCGGCCACTGTGTCGCATGCCCCAATGTTCAAAGGAGCCGTACTTTTGAGTCCTCGGATGGGAAGAAACAGTACACCATCAGACAACGTATATCTTGCGGCTCTACGCACGTTATTTATTATGCAACGTGCGGGTGCCAAAAGATATACGTTGGCTTGACTTCTCGAGAATTTCGAAAGAGGATACGGGAACATCTAAGTGATATAGAGGGGGCTCGGGATTCTAAGGATGGTAGCAAATTGCGGACCTTGCCACGCAATTTTTGGCAGGTCCACTATTGCGATTCATCCAGCCTAAAGTTCAGGGGAATAGACATGGTGAGGGCAGGGAATAGAGGGGGTAACCTCAAAAAAATCCTAGCCCAGATGGAAGCAAAATGGATAGTGACTCTGGATACCCTCAGTCCCAGGGGGATTAATGAGTCCTTGTCCTTTAGATCCTACCTGTGAGGCTGGTCACCATATCGTAGTTTTCTGCATTTGTGTTTCAGTGTGCATATACTTTTCCCACCTTTTTGGGAAAGTTTTTAATTGTTTTTAATTTTTACTCTTTCAGCTCCTCGTTAATCTCTTGAATGATGGACGTCCAGTATTTTCATCCACGCTTCATTCAATTTCTACACAAGGGGGAGATATATCAAATCCTGGAGTGACTTCAATACATGGGATTTGGGGATATGTCCCTTTTTTTAAGGGCCCCCATGTCCTGCGCAGCTTGTCTCATTTGTAGCACCCTACTTCTTTACTTAATTTCCCTCTGTTTTGTGTCTTTCTCCCCTTGAGAGACTATGTACCTGGATGATTACTATTGTGGCCCAAATAACAACGGAGAATAATCGAGCTAAGCTGTTTGGTGTTTTTAATTCTATTACTCTTTTCTCAGCTTAGGTGGTGTCCTATGTCTTTCCGAGGCCCTAGATGACACACAGGTAGTTGTCATCAAGATATGATTCCCTCATTCTTTGCGCTCTCTCTCCCGCGGCGCGCGGGGTGCCGCTTCCAGGATGGCCGAGCTTGGCGCGCATGCGCCGATGCCATGCTGACGTGTCCCATGGTGCCGTGCGTGACGGCCGGCCGTCACTTGCTTGAGCGTCACTTCCGGCGCGCGGCGAGGGGAGATGATGCGCTTCCACAGGTGAGGTGCTGTAGGAGATTATTGCTGCTGCATATAAGAGGGCAAGTTACAGGGCTTGACACAGGACGCACAACACATCCCCCTTGAGAAAGCTGCAGCAACCACGCATATGCAGCGAAACGCCGCGTCGGGGCTGTAGCCAGATAGGACCTGTGGAGGGCTATTGACCTTAATCGTTCGAATATGCTACTTAGCTACTTTGAGGATTGAGACATGCATCTACCTTGATTCAAAAAAGCGCCACGGGCAGAGTGGGATCACTGAAGGGAATCTTTTGTATTCCCTGCTATACATTGCACAGGCACTTTACTTGTATGTGATCATGCTAGATTCAGTGACGTTTTGTTGTATCTTACTGAACCATTGTTCCTCATTATAACGTGTATTGTATTCACTGGACCTTGTCTTTCATGGAGATATATTGTATACCCATCTTTGACATCTAATGTAATGTACGAGCCCCCCTTGTCCTCTTTGGCTCTTTGTATATGCACTGTCTTTGCCACCTTATAATTGATTTTATTGACGTCTTCCAATAAATGTTAAGTTTTGCATAGTACTCTTTGTTCTCCTTGTATTGAAATGCTCATTCGAGTACCCATATGCGTTTGACATTCCCCCCACCTAAACCGTTATGTGGAGGGTTTTGTCTTATATGTTTAAGCCCAGTAGGGCGCTGTTTCTAACAGACACACAGAGCTCACACACAGACACACAGAGCTCACACACAGACACAGAGCTCTCACACCGACAGCTTACACAGACACAGAGCTCACACACAGATACACAGTTCACACACAGACACAGACAGACATACACACAGCTCACACACAGATTATAAAGATACCTTACACTGCTTGCTGTACATGTGCAGCTTCACATGCTCACAGCCCCTGGATCTCAACCCCTCCATCACTCTCTCGCCAGCAGCAGATCTGTCACCTTGTGACCCTGAGCTGCTTATCTTCGGTATCTCAGCACAGGAAGCTCCTCTCTGATCTTTGCCAGCTTTCAGTTGTGCAGGAGAACATGAGCACCCCCTGCAGATGCTGCTCTCTCTTTCACCAGCAAGTGGCGCCTCCTGAGACAGGCCACTCAGATTGCCTTATTATTGATACAGCCCTGTCTGCAAAGTATATAGAGTTTGTGACTGAGAACTTTCTTCCATGGTACAAAAAGCAAAAACGTGCCTCCATGAACAAAATCATCTTCATGCATGACAATGTACCATCTCATGCTGCAAAGAATACCTCTGTGTCATTGGCTGCTATGGACAAAATGAGAAAATGAGATCCGGCTTGAAGATTGCGCTTTTCACAGCATTTCGGAAGGAAATTGACTCGAAGAGTTTTGGATCTTGTACAAGATCTTTTTTCCTCTAAAGCCTCGACACGTTTCATGTACAGCAGTACACAGGGATTAGAACATAGCACAGCAAAGTCTGTAGCCAGGTGACTGTATTGTCACAACCTGGGTTGCTTCCTTATGTAGTATTTGTTATCCCAGCCGAATCCGAACATTTGATGCTGAAGTCCTTGTAGAATTATAATCCAAGTGCTGATCCCCTTGTCGGCACCGAAGTGCCTAGGCCTGGGGTTATGGCCTGCCAATTGGATCCGTAGACAAGCCGGATCTTATTTTCTCATTTTCTTTGGACGAACCACCCATCTGATTGCTGCAGTTTCTGACTGACCACACCCTCGTGTCATACAGTGGTTGTCTCACACACAACCCGACAAAGTGAGTGGGGCCATACCTATTTCCTGTAACCCAATATCCTTGGATAAGAACCGATTGTGCGCTTCTTTCTTCTTCTTTTTTAATTGGCTGCTATGGGCATAAAAGGACATAAACTCATGGTGTGGCCACTATCTTCCCCTGAACTCAACCCTGTAGAGAACCTTTGGAGTATAATCAAGCAAAAGATCTATGAGGGTGGGAGGCAGTTCCATTCAAAACAGCAACTCTGGGAGGCTATTCTGACATCATGCAAAGAAATATAAGTACCGTATATACTCGCGTATAAGCCGAGTTTTTCAGCCCAAAATTTGGGCTGAAAAGTCCCCCCTCGGCTTATACGCGAGTATACAGTATACAGCAGCAGCCCCCGGAGGTATACAGGCCCCCCCCATCATGATCCAGGGCCCCCCCCCCTTGCGCGGCAAACCTGTAAAGTAAAATCATACTTATCCCTGTCCTGTCGCGCTGTCCCGCCGCTGCCGACATCACTATCCCGGGCTTCATTCCGCGTCTTCCGCCTTCCTGTGGTCGCGGGGGGCCTGTATACCTCCGGGGGCTGCTGCTGTATACAGCCCTGGGGCTGCTGCTGTATACACCCCTGGGGCTGCTGCTGTATTCACCCCTGGGGCTGCTGCTGTATACAGCCCTGGGGCTGCTGCTGTATACACCACTGGGGCTGCTGTATACTACCTAAGGGCTGCTGCATATACCTCTGGGGCTGCTGTATACACCACTAGGGCTGCTGTATATACCTCTGGGGCTGTATATACCTCTGGGGCTGCTGTATACTACCTCTGGGGCTGCTGTATACTACCACTGGGGCTGCTGTATACTACCACTGGGGTTGCTGTATACTACCACTGGGGCTGCTGTATAGTACCACTGGGGCTGTATATACCTCTGGGGCTGCTGTATACTACCACTGGGGCTGCTGTATACACCTCTGGGGCTGCTGTATACTAACCACTGGAGCTGCTGCTGTATATACCTCTGGGGCTGCTGTATACACCACTAGGGCTGCTGTATATACCTCTGGGGCTGTATATGCCTCTGGGGCTGCTGTATACTACCTCTGGGGCTGCTGTATACTACCACTGGGGCTGCTGTATACTACCACTGGGGTTGCTGTATACTACCACTGGGGCTGCTGTATAGTACCACTGGGGCTGTATATACCTCTGGGGCTGCTGTATACTACCACTGGGGCTGCTGTATACACCTCTGGGGCTGCTGTATACTAACCACTGGGGCTGCTGCTGTATATACCACTGGGGCTGCTGTATATACCTCTGGGGCTGCTGTATACCACACTGCTGGGGGCTGTATACCTGTGCTGGGGTCCACCCTCGGCTTATACACGAGTCAATAGGTTTTCCCAGGTTTTGGGGGCAAAAGTAGGGGGGTCGGCTTATACACGGGTCGGCTTATACACGAGTATATACGGTAAACTCTCCAGAAACTCACAAGTTCAATGGATGCAAGAATTGTGAAGATGATATCAAAGAAGGGTTCCTATGTTAACATGTAACTTGACCTGTTAGGATGTTTTGGAGTTAATTAGCTTTTATTTCAGTGAATGTGACCTGCTGCAAATTCAACAAATGAGCATTTTCAGTTCTTTCAAACATGTCAAATGTTTAGAAACTCTACTGTGCCTAATAATTTGGAACAGTGCATTTAGAGTTTTTTTTAATTTTGAAGATTATACTGTTATCATTGGGAGATTTCTTCAATAAAATTCGATGTACGGTATGCTCTAACAAGTGATGACTTTTATTACACTGACTGTCATTTGCACCAACCATTTAGGAAAATCGGAGAAAAAGAATATTTGCATAATAATTTGGAACATGGTGTATACGGTGGGAACGGAAAGTATTCAGACCCCTTTACATTTTTCACTCTTTGTTTCATTGCAGCCATTTGGTAAATTCAAAAAATTAATTTTTTACGCATTAATGTATGTTCTGCAACCCATTTTCCTATCTTGACTGAAAAATAACAGAAATGTAGAAATTTTGCAATTCATAAAAAAAAAGAAAAACGGACCCTTTGCTCAGTATTGAGTTCGTGCAGCCGTGAGTCTTCTTGGGAATGATGCAGTTTTTCCCCCTGGATTTGCAGGGTTAGATGGTGAACGTTGGTGGACAGTCATTTTCAGGTCTCTCCAGAGATGGTCAATTGGGTTTAGGTCAGGGCTCTGACTGGGCCAGTCAGGAATGGTCACAGAGTTGTTGTGAAGCTGCTGCTTTATTTTAGCTGTGTGCTTAGGGTCATTGTCTTGTTGGAAGGTGAACATTCAGCCATGTCTGAGGTCCAGAGAACTCTGGAAGAGGTTTTAATCCAGGACATCTGTGTACTTGGCCGCATTCATGTTTCCATCAATTGCAACCAGTTGGCCTGTCCCTGCAGCTGAAAGACACCCCCATAGCATGATGCTGCCACCACCATGTTTCACTGTTCGAATTGTTTTGGGCAGTTGACGAGCAGCGGCTGGTTTTCTCAACACATACCCCTTAGAATTATCACCAAAAAGTTATGTCTTCATCTCATCAGACCAGAGAATCTTATTTCTCATAGTATGGGAGTCCTTCATGTGTTTTCTTGCAAACACTATGCGGCTTTCATATGTCTTGCCTTGAGGAGAGGCTTCTGTCGGGTCACTCTGCCATAAAGGCCCGACTGGTGGATAGTTGACTTTGTGTAACCTTCTCCCATCTCTCTACTGCATCTCTGGAGCTTAACCAGAGTGATTTTCAGGTTCCTTCTCTTGCTCTCTGCTTTCTCCCTTTTGTCTCTCTTTAGCTTCCTCTTTGCTCATCCCTATTTTTAATATTTAACATTTTGTGTATATGAATTGATTTTATTTTGTTTGTTCTCAATTTTTTATTAATGTGTATTTATGTTTACAATTCTGTTTATATTGTATATAAATGTTGCTGGTGTTCTCTGTATCTATCGAGTGAACTGAAGGTCTATGCTAGACTTAAATGTCTTGCCTGGTTAAAACTTCATAATCTCAGAGGCATCCCCCAGATTTTTACACCCCTGCAAATTCCACCACAGTCACCCCCATCTCCCGAAATCTCACGGCAAGCATCCCCCACAGCATCATAAGACTCACAAAACCCATGGCCCCAGCATTAACCCCCCCAAAAAAACTGCCATCATAGGAGGGCCCCCAAGAGCATTAAGGCCCCCCCAAATCCCTTCCCACTGCACGAGCGAGGTAAGCTTCTCAGAGTGCATATAGTTTAGATTCATTCTCTGTCGGGATGGAGGGAGGCTGTAGGGATGGAGGAAGGATAGTTGGATGCTGTCGGGATGGAGGAAGGATAGAGGGAGGGTGTCAGGATGGATGAAGGATGGAGGAAGGCTGTTGGTAAGGAGGAAGCATCGAGGGAAGATGGCCCCTGTATCCTGTACCGCACCCTGGATCCGGATCAACCCTAGGAATTCCAGCTTCAGAATCAACCAATTAGAAGATGAGAATTCTGCACAGTGTTTTAGAATGCTAACACCCCTTGCTTTCCTGTATAAATATATGTGTTTCAATAAACTCTTGCGCAGTGCTTATTCTCTTTGGGCTTAAGCATGAGCAGGAATTGAAACGGATTTTGTGTCCGTGTCATTACTTGCGACATGCACACTTGCCTGAATGATTTGAAGTGGTTGACAGACTTGAGAGACATAGCTGAGACCCTCATCAATTGGCACTCGTGAGGAAACCAGGCGCCCCCGTGGCCCCGCATGGCGCCCCTGCCGGAGACCCACCGCCCACTGAAGGTACCTGATCAATCCCGCTGGATCACGGTAAGTGTCATATATATTACGTATATGTGAATACTTGCCTGTGACTCGTAGGATGGTGGTTATCCTAGGGGGGTGTAACCGAAGCACGAGGGTGTAAGGTGACGGTAACTAACCTGGTTGTCCATAGCAGGGGTCGAAAGTGATTAAGCACAAACCGTCAACCCAACTCCGTCAGCCACGGTGCACTGCCACGTTGGGAGAGATCGAACAAAGAATGCAGCAAGAAGGGGAGGGAAGACTGTGTGTGTTATTTTATGAATATTGTTAAGTCGCATTAGCTTTAACACTGGAACGCAGGCTGCCAGAATAAGGGGAGTCATTAGGGCAGGCGTTGAGTAACGCAGGCTGCCAGAATAAGGGGAGAAATTAGGGCAGGTGTTGAGTAACGCAAGCTGCCAGAATAAGGGGAGAAATTAGGGCAGGCGTTGAGTAATGCAGGCTGCCAGAATAAGGGGAGAAATTAGGGCAGGCGTTGAGTAACGCAGGCTGCCAGAATAAGGGGAGAAATTAGGGCAGGCGTTGAGTAGCACAGGCTGCCAGAATAAGGGGAGAAATTAGGGCAGGCGTTGAGTAGCGCAGGCTGCCAGAATAAGGGGAGAAACTAGGGCAGGCATTGAGTAACGCAGGCTGCCAGAATAAGGGGAGAAATTAGGACAGGCGTTGAGTTGTGATATATGTGTATCGAGCCTCCGAGAGAAAGAGGGTCTGGTGATCGGTGTACCGTAGTACAAAGATTTTGATATGGGTCGGTGAGCAGCTGCACCGATAGAGACACGGGTAAAAAGTGATTACAGTTGTTGCGTCTTTTTAAGAAAAAGCACAGTCTCCCTCCGGGAGCAACCACGACCATTACTATGGTCCGGGAAAGAGAAGGGTTTCTTTGTTTGTGTTTTATCAAGACATTTGTGTGACCTTGTCAGGAAAGAGAGTGTTTGAATTGTGCGCAGATATCTCGGGCTCTCTTCTCTTCATCCCTCCCTTCTGTTTGTGTTGGGGGTGGTAAGAGTGAGGTCTGCGCCAGTAAACATAATTTACATGTTGGAAGGAGATTCACCCAGCTTTCCATAAGATCCTGAGTGGAAGGCAGGAATTTCTTTTCAGTTTTGGCTGTGAATATTGAGAATCATAATTGTTTACTGTGTATTTAGCCATGAAGAAGTTTTTCAGCTTGTTCACAAAGAAAGCTGAGGTGCCAAATAATAGCTGTAGCGCTCAGACTATAGAAGCTGAAAGGGAGGGGGTCAAGTATAGTGCCAGAATTAAATAGTTAATGGATATTGTAGGAATGAATAAGGGGGAGTGAGTCTACTCAAATAAAGACAGAGCTGATATTTCTGTCTGAGGTTTTACAGAGGTAGACTCTTACTGACTTAAATAAATAAATGGTGTTACTACGATGAACAATTGTTTTTAGAAGAGGCATAGAGAACAGATAATAATACTTAGTATATGTGTGTTAAATCTTCAGATTCTAATCCCATTGTTTTCTAAAGTTGCTGTGCATGTATTGTCCACCGCTCTGTTATGGCGCTGGCTCCAGGTGGGGGATGGACTTGTTTTAGGTTCGGAGAGAACCACCGCCCAGGGTGTCCCCCTCCCATCTTTGGAATGCATGACACGAAGGAAATCCCACCCACAGGTACTTCCTGTGGCAGCCATCTTACACCACCCAAAAGGCCTGTTAACAATGAGACTACACCACAGTTAGTTCCACTACCAGTTTATATATCCAGTTATGATTATACAAGGGTAATATTATACATACCTTTACTCTGATATCTTCTGATTCCCTCATGCGAAGGGGGGATGGAGACATTTATAACAGAATTTAAATGGGTTTTTTGGTTAAGCATAAAACAGATAGGGCACCTTTACACGCGGCAACATTTCTAGCTTTTCCACAGGTAACTTACTGGCTGCAGTGAAATCATGGAGACATTATTCCATTTGTACACAGCAACAAGATAGAACCATGTCTCCATGATTTCACTGCAGCCAGTAAGTTACCTGTGGAAAAGCTAGAAATGTAGCCGCGCGTAAAGGTGCCCTTATAGTTTATAAATATAGCGACAATATATTCTGCAGTGCTGTATTATTTGTGGCCTAGCTATCAATATAATTAGTAGAGAATTAATAAGAATTTTGTTGAATAAGTATTTTCTGATTTTTGAAACTAATACAAATTCTTGAGTGTTTTATTTTAGAAGAAGCTGTATAGGTGAGAGATGATTCTGCATTGGACACCGGTAGGATCCTCGCATGAGGTAATCAGAGCAATTGATTCTGAGTTTCTGCACTTTTGTGAGCAGGTGGAGCGTCTTCCAAGTACAATTCTTACAAAAACGGTAAGCATATTAAATGCAGAATTGGTAAATCACGGTGGGGTAGACACCATGTTACCAGTCTATGATGGTATAACCACGCTGACAATACTGCAGGTGTTCTCCCAGAGGGAGAGGGCAAGGTACATTTGACGTCTTTCATACGTCTCTTAGGTAGTGGCGGGAGGTTACCCATCCGAGCCTTGTTACGTCTGGCTGACCTGAGCACCCTCCCAGTATCAGACTGCCCGAACAGAACCAAGTAGGTACTCAGGGGGAAATGGGAGTTGTGCTGAAGGATGGGAAAAGGACAGGCCATGACGTCTCTCATCAACAAAAGTTAGAATAGTATTGGCTTGGTCCCACTTACGCCTCAACAGGTCACGAATGAAATCAGATGAATACCTCCTGGATCGTTCCTGGCTTCAGGTAAAGCTGTGTGTACAATCCTGCATTATTCTTGCGCACAACACAACTTAGAGAGGTAAGAGTTTAAAGCAGCAGCCGTTCCACAAGCTTTAAAGAGGACCTGTCACCAAACCAGGCATGGTGATCTAATTACAGCACTGGATGCAGCATGTCTGCAGCGTGCAGACAAGGGGTCCCCCAGCACTTGAGCAGCCCTGTACCCCGAGATTATGCACTTAGAAAACTTACATGCTCCAGCCACTAAGGAGGTGGCTAGGGGCTGCAGCCAAGGGCAGATTCACACCCCCTGCATGCTTAATCTGCCCACCGCTGCCAATCATTCTCTTCCTCTTCAGCAGCATTTAAACAGAGGTTTTTTTTCTCTCTCCCAGAAAGTCTGTTTAGCCCGGCCCCTTAAGGGGCGGAGCCAAATGGCTGGTTCTGGAAAAAAAAACTCTGTTTAAATGCTGCTGAAGAGGGAGAGAATGATTGGCAGCGGTGGGCAGATTAAACATGCAGGGGGTGTGAATCTGCCCTTGGCTGCAGCCCCTAGCCACCTCCTTATTGGCTGGAGCATGTAAGTTTTCTAAGTGTATTATCTCAGGGTACAGGGGGGCTCAAGTGCTGGGGGACCCCTTGCCTGGATGCAGCAGACATGCTGTATCCAGTGCTGTAATTAGATCACCATGCCTGGTTTGGTGACAGGTCCTCTTTAAGAATTGCAACTAAGGTGCGGACAAGGAGAAGAAAAGGTATAAACATGTCCTAGTAGGTGTGGATCGCTCTCTCCCTTACAAAATAGTAAAAGATGTCAGAAACACCTTGATTAAAATGTTCTGAAGCAGAGTAAGTAGATAAATGAGTATATATATATATATATATATATATACTAGCTGTGAGCCCGATGCAAATGCATCGGGTGTCTAAAATATGTTTGTTTTTTTTTAAAGATTTTTAAATAATAATCGCATCATCAATAGCAATAATATTAGCAATAGCATTATTAATAGCAGTATTAATAGCAGTAATAGCATTATTATTAGCAGTAATAGCATTATTAATAGCATTAATAGCATTAATAATACAATTAATAGCATTAATATTAGCATTAATAGTATTAATAATAGCATTAATAGCATTATTAATAGCATTAATAGCATTAATAATACAATTAATAGCATTAATAGCATTATTAATAGCATTATTAATAGAATTAATAGCATTAATAGTATTATTAATAGCATTAATAGCATTATTAAAAGCATTAATAGTATTATTAATAGCATTAATAGCATTATTAATAGCATTAATAGCATTATTAATAGCATTAATAGCATTAATAATAGCAATATTATTAGCATTAATAGCATTTTGAATAGCATAAATAGCATGATTATTAGCCTTAATAGCATTATTAATAGCGTTAATATGATTATTATTAGCATTATTAGCATTAATATTAGCATTAATAGCATAATTATTAGCATTAATAGCATTATTATTAGCAGTAATAGCATTATTATTAGCATTAATAGCATTAATAATACAATTAATAGCATTAATATTAGCATTAATAGCATTAATAGCATTATTAATAGCATTAATAGCATTAATAATACAATTAATAGCATTATTAATAGCATTAATAGTATTATTAATAGCATTAATAGCATTAATAGCATGAATAATACAATTAATAGCATTAATAGCATTATTAATAGCATTAATAGCATTATTAATAGAATTAATAGCATTAATAGTATTATTAATAGCATTAATAGCATTATTAATAGCATGAATAGCATTAATAGTATTATTAATAGCATTAATAGCATTATTAATAGCATTAATAGCATTATTAATAGCATTAATAGCAATATTATTAGCATTAATAGCATTTTGATTAGCATAAATAGCATGATTATTAGCCTTAATAGCATTATTAATAGCGTTAATATGATTATTATTAGCATTATTAGCATTATTATTAGCATTAATAGCATAATTATTAGCATTAATAGCATTATTATTAGCAGTAATAGCATTATTATTAGCATTAATAGCATTATTAATAGCATTAATAGCATTAATAATACAATAAATAGCATTAATAGCATTATTAATAGAATTAATAGCATTATTAATAGCATTAATAGCATTAATATTATTATTAATAGCATTAATAGCATTATTAATAGCATTAATAGCATTAATAGTATTATTAATAGCATTAATAGAATTATTAATAGCATTAATAGTATTATTAATACCATTAATAGCATTATTAATAGCATTAATAGCATTAATAGCATTATTAATAGCATTAATAGTATTATTAATAGCATTATTAATAGCATTAATAGCATTATTAATAGCATTAATAGCACTATTATTAGCATTAATAGCATTTTGATTAGCATAAATAGCATGATTATTAGCCTTAATAGCATTATTAATAGCGTTAATATGATTATTATTAGCATTATTAACATTAATATTAGCATTAATAGCATAATTCTTAGCATTAATAGCATAATTATTAGCATTAATAGCATAATTATTAGCATTAATAGCATATATTATTAGCAGTAATTGTTATTTTTATATGTATTTTATTTTATTTATTTTTTTATATTTTTGTTTTTATTTGTTATTTTTAATTTTTTTTAAAGATTTTCGCGGCCGCACTTGCCGCAAGTGCAAAACCGCACTTGCCGCAAGTGCAAAACCGCACTTGCCGCACCTGCCGCAAGTCCCCCTATACTTTCTATGGAGATTACCACAACCGCGCCGCAAGTGTAACCACATCTGCCGCGTATGCGGCAAACGCGGCAGATGCGGTTACACTTGCGGCGTGGTTGCGGTAATCCCCATAGAAAGTATAGGGGGACTTGCGGCAGGTGCGGCAAATGCGGTTTTGCACTTGCGGTAGTGCGGCCGTGAAAAAAACCGCGGCTGACTGCGTTGGGGGGGGTTGAATACTTTTTGGGGGTGTTGAAAACTTTTGGGGGGAGGTTGAATACTTTTTAGGGGGGGTTGAATACTTTTTTGGGGGGGTTGAATACTTTTTGGGGGGGTGTTGAATACTTTTTGGGGGGTGTTGAATACTTTTTGGGGGGTTGAATACTTTTTGGGGGGTTGAATACTTTTTGGGGGGGTTGAATACTTTTTGGGGGGGTTGAATACTTTTTGGGGGGGTTGAATACTTTTTGGGGGTGTTGAATACTTTTTGGGGGGTGTTGAATACTTTTTGGGGGGTTGAATACTTTTTGGGGGTGTTGAATACTTTTTGGGGGTGTTAATACTTTTGGGGGGTGTTGAATACTTTTGGGGGTGTTGATACTTTGGGGGGGTTGAATACTTTTTAGGGTTAATGTAATTAATATATTAATTTTATATATTTTTATTTTTATATTTTTTTATGATAATTTTTTATTTTATTGTTTATTTATTATATTATTTATTTATTATTTTTTAGTATTTTTATTATTATTAAATTGAAAAAAACGCACTTGCCGCACCTGCCGCAAGTCCCCCTATACTTTCTATGGGGATTACCGCAACCGCGCCGCAACTGTTACACTTGCGGCGCGGTTGCGGTAATCCCCATAGAAAGTATAGGGGGACTTGCGGCAGGTGCGGCGGCTGAGGTAGCGACTCGCAATGGCCTCGCGGCCATTGCTCGCGCTACACAGCGACTCGCAATGGATCCCCATACAAAGTATAGGGGGACTTGCGGCAGGTGCGGCGGCTGAGGTAGCGACTCGCAATGGCCTCGCGGCCATTGCTCGCGCTACACAGCGACTCGCAATGGATCCCCATACAAAGTATAGGGGACTTGCGGCAGGTGCGGCGGCTGAGGTAGCGACTCGCAATGGCCTCGCGGCCATTGCTCGCGCTACCTCAGCGGTAAATCACTAATTTTGTGGCCGAGCCTCTGGTTCTATTTTCGGTGCGGCGGCTGAGGTAGCGACTCGCAATGGCCTCGCGGCCATTGCCGCGCTACACAGCGACTCGCAATGGATCCCCATACAAAGTATAGGGGGACTTGCGGCAGGTGCGGCGGCTGAGGTAGCGACTCGCAATGGCCTCGCGGCCATTGCTCGCGCTACACAGCGACTCGCAATGGATCCCCATACAAAGTATAGGGGGACTTGCGGCAGGTGCGGCGGCTGAGGTAGCGACTCGCAATGGCCGCTTCGCGGCCATTGCTCGCGCGTGGTGACGTCACATAGTGACAAAGCCACGCCGATTTCGGGGTCCGACACGATTTTGCCTACGGCAATTATAGAGTAGATATATATATATATATATATATGTAAATAATAATATGGTAGTTGTATAATAAATAATCGGACATTTTCCCAGATATCCAGTTACCTTTTTGACCTGTTTTTCAGGAAAGCAGGGAGACTACTGATGATAAGTATACAGTAATTATATTGTTTAATATTATGCCTGTTTGATTCTACCTTGTATTATATATATATTGTTTTTATTTGTGCTGAGACAGATTAGCTGTAACCTGCCTCTATTACGGACTATTCACAGTGTACCTAGTGACCCTCATATATATATATGTTGACTGAACAATTGCTGTATATATTTATGAAAAATAATGGACTAAGCAACACTTTACAAACTGAAAATATACATAAGATCAGGGATAGGTTAGGGATAGGTAGGGCGAGTCGACGTGGAGCGGGGGCACCACAGGCGTTTCAAGAGGGTGCCGACCTCCGCTGTGTTGGTAGGTTTCCAGCTTTAAGGATATTACTAGGGTACTATTAGGAGTGGGTATATCACTTATAAAATTGTGTAAATCTCATTTTTGTTTCTATGATCTATCTTGGGTGTCAACTTATTTTAATATTTTAATCAATAGAAAATTATTTTTTACTGCATATAAGATTCTTATATAGAAGTTATTTGAATTGAACCAACATTTTATGATTTTAGAATTAGTGATCTGTTTTTCAGGAACCCAAAGAATGTCATATTTCCTGGATACATTGCATGTTTTCTCTCTTAGGGATGATTGTTTTTATTTATAGGTAATTCAAGAACTGATATTATATCCTTTTCTTAAAAGGTAATGTGTATATGTAATATAAGATGATGAGATCCTGAAGGGGGGTGACGAGTACTTTTCAGGTTATATGGAAATTTTGAGATTTTGTTCTTTGTATTGTATTATTTCACTATGTTATTGATAGTTATGAAAATGGTACAAATTTTTATGAGCTTATGGTTGAAAATGTTGTCATGGCAATAGATTCCCCGAGATAGGCTTTTCCTTATGTTTTGACACTTATAAAATGCTTGTCTAACATGTATTTTTGAGTTTTCTCTCCCCTTCAATATGCAGGTACTGTGGACCAAAGTCACTCCCCACAGCCTGGAGGTGGAGTGAGGGTCAGAAGAAATGTCAGAAATTCTGCTGATAACTGAGACAGCTGAAAAGCTCAACTGGCAGCCCAACTAGATCCAAGATCTACACTACAAGGCAGACGAGCCAAGGAAAATTACAGAATGATACAGACGTATACTGTGCCTTATCCTTAAATGCTGAAAGATGGGGGCTCACCGAGGGCTATGTCCCAAGAGAAAGAGTTGAGAACGAGTTGTTATTTTCTGGTTCAATATCTCAGACACCGTAGTTAGTTATAAATTTGACGTGTGTATATGTGTTACCACCGCTGACAAACTATGGGTGTAATTGTGAGTCCTGGAACAACATGAGATAGAAAATTGGGAAAGACTGAACCTACGAAACTACTGTAGCCTGAGAGAAGACAGACAGTAAAAGTAGAAGCCTTCTTACTAGAATGACTCTGTTACAGCCAAGAATATATGACCAAATATTGCACTGTAGGGTTCTGTCCTATTTGTGACTCTGACAACTGTTCTTCCCTATACTTAACAATAGAAAAATCTTTTATTACAGACGCTGGCCTATATGTGATGGATATAAACATCCCAAGGGACACTGACTGCTTAAGACACCTTTATTTTATGGATGTCAGGGACTGGCTTATTTTAGATAAGACTGAAGTTTTCGACAGCAATATTGACTTGGTTCGAGGCCATGTCCTCCTGAATGGTCCTGAACAGTAAGGACCCCAAGTGTCCTTTATCACTCGACTCCTCTTGAATAAAGGTAGGGCGAGAGAAGATGGACCCTTCATGCACTAGAAAGTCCTTTAAGCAGGAGGCACTTCCGCAGTGATGGCTTGTTGCCAAAGAGGTGAAACAAAGAAGAGGAACCCATGTGCATAGGGGTAAATCATAGGTCCTTAGGGCAAAATTGTGTATGTTAAGTGGCTAGGAGATGTGTAGGGAAGGAGGTGGTGGGTATTTTGGAAGTGTGATGACGCGTTCTTGTGTTGATGTTTTTGTTTTCAAAACTTTTGCAGGGGTTGGTAGGTGAGAATATTATGGACCCGATGGAGATGCTATCATGGCTCTTGCCTTGTTGAAAGAGGAATTGTGGCTGGAGGGTAGAGTTGAGAGGTTGCGGGCTCGCAGACCACGGCGTGTGTGGGCTCAGGATTTGCTTCAGCAATGGGACAACCTGAGCCACATGCGGCTGGTCCATCAGCCGGAAGATCGGAGTCCGCATGATTTCAGGAACTATCTCCGTATGTCTGAGGACTCTTTCACATTCCTTCTGGAACGCATAAGGCCATTGATAGCCTGACAGGACACTTTGATGCGTCGAGCTGTGCCACCTGAGGAGCGTTTGGCTGTAACTTTGAGGTTCCTGGCAACAGGTCGTTCGAGGACAGATCTGCAATACTCTGCAGCAGTCTCATGGCCACTGCTGAGCCGCCTGATACCCGAGACGTGTGAGGCTATCGTGAGTTGTCTGCTGCCATCCTATATGCAGTTACCAACAACCCCCGCTGGATGGATGTTGCCAGAGGTTTTGTCAATCGATGGCAATTTCCAAACTGCAGCGGCGCATTGGATGGTAAGCACGTGAGGATCACGCAACCCCCAAACACGGGGTCCTTGTATTTTAATTACAAAGGATATTTTAGTATGGTCCTCATGGCCCTGGTGGATGCTCACTATGAGTTCCTCTACGTGGATGTTGGCATGAACGGCCGTGTCTCAGATGGGGGTGTGTTTGCACACAGCTCCTTGGCCGAATACCTAAGGAGAGGTGCTCTGAACTTGCCCTCAAATGATGAGATAACCGCTCATCTCAACTTTGTGTTTGTGGGGGATGAAGCCTTCCCACTTCAGGCTCACCTACTATGGCCATATCCCCAGAGGACGGTTACTTCTGAGCATTGCATTTTCAATTACCAGCTATCCCGGGCTCGCCGTGTGGTTGAAAATGCATTCGGGATCATGGCCAATAGATTCTGCATGTTTTATACACCTTTGCATATGAAAGTGGAATCTATTGATATGGTAGTGCTGGCCTGCTGTGTGCTGCATAACTTCCTGCGTCATAGGGATCGGTCATCATGCATACCGGCAAGTTATGTGGATTCTGTGGACCCCACAACAGGGGAGATCCGTCCCGGGGATTGGCGTGCTGCCGACCATGGTGTGGCGCCACTCCAGCCGCTGAGTCACGGTCTGTGTCAGCAGGAGGCCAGGAGCAGCAGAGATGCATACTGCTCCTACTTTAATGGCCCTGGGGCAGTGGCGAGAGACCTTCGGGTCCGGGGAATTGATCAGGTCAAGGAGGGCATTAGGGGTGGCAATCTAAAAAAGGTGCTTGCTAGGGATGGGCGAGTCTACTCGCTAGGACTCGTTACTCGGCGAGTAGTAAGGGACTCTCAGGACTCGGTACTCTGCGAGTTTCCCAGGCATTACTCGCACAGCAACGAGTCCAATGCAAATCAATATCAATCCTAGTTTTGTCAGAGACTCTGACATAACTAGGATTGCCATTGACTTGCATTGGTCTGACTACTGTGCAAGTAATCGCAGGGAAACTCGCAAAGTAACTGCTGTTACTTTGCGAGCCGAGTCCAGCTGTCTGCTCTGTGCAGGCTGCCGCAGCTCCAGAGTCCTAGAGCCCGCCTGCTCACAGAGATGATGTAGCAGAGCTGAGATTGTTCTCAGTCTGCTCATTCCCTGTGCATAGACATCTATATCTATGCACAGGAATGTAGCAGAGAGGACATCGCGTTTTGGACTACGTTGGACGGAAGAGGATTTTTTAAATTAAAGATGGAGTCCCTAATGGCTTTTTTTTTTTATTTCTAATAAAAAATTTTCTCTATGTTGTGTTTATTGGAGATTCTTAGTGGCCGGGTCAAACGTGGCCTGACATTAAGAATCTCTGGCTTAATACCAGCTTGTATAACAAAGCTGGTATTAACACCTTTATTACCCAGCGTGCCACCGTGTGTTTTTTTTTAAAACAATTTAATAGAAATTCATGGCGGTCATGTCTAATATTGGCGTGACCGCCATAAATTTTGGGCTTAGGGCCAGCTGATAATACAAATCTGGCCCTAACCTCTTTATTACCCAGCGTGCCACCGCCACCAGGGCCGCTGGAAGAGCAGGTTTCAGAGCCAGAAGAAGGCGCTTCAATGAACACGCCATCTTCTGGGGCGGCTGCGGGCTGCAATTTGCAGCGGGGTGTGCCCAGAAAGCTTGGGCATCCCTGCGCTGCGGATTCCAGCCCCCAGCTGCTTAGCTGTACCTGGCTAGACATAGAAATTGCGCGGAGCCCCACACATTTTTTTTTTATTATTTCATGAAATTCATAAAATAATAAAAAAAAGATGACTCGCCTATATTCTTGTGTCTGGCCAGGTACAAATAGGTACCTGGGGGTTGGGGGCAGCCCGTCGCTGCCTGCTGGATCCGGCTGGTTTCAGAAATACGGCGAAGCCCACGTGAAATTTTTTTCTGACAAATCCATAAAACAATGTAAATAAAATGGACTGCATCTTTATTAATCCCTGGACCATGGTCCAGGGGTTAATAAAGATACAGTCCCTTTTTTAGGATTATTTTATTGATTTTTCAGAAAAAAAATTACATGGGCTTCGCCGTATTTCTGGAACCAGCCGGATCCAGCAGGCAGCGACGGGCTGCCCCCAACCCCCAGGTGCCTATTTGCACCTGGCCAGACACAAGAATATAGGGGAGCCCTTTTTTATTATTTCATGAATTTCATGAAATAATAAAAAAAAAATGCGTGGGGCTCCACGCAATTTCTATGTCTAGCCAGGTACAGCTAAGCAGCTGGGGGCTGGAATCCGCAGCACAGGGAGGCCCAAGCTTTCTGGGCACACCCTGCTGCAAATTGCAGCCCGCAGCCGCCCCAGAAGATGGTGCGTTCATTGAAGCGCCTTCTTCTGGCTCTGAAACCTGCTCTTCCAGCGGCCCTGGTGGCGGTGGCACGCTGGGTAATAAAGAGGTTAGGGCCAGATTTGTATTATCAGCTGGCCCTAAGCCCAAAATTTATGGCGGTCACGCCAATATTAGACATGACCGCCATGAATTTCTATTAAATTGTTTTAAAAAAAACACAACACAGAGAAAAAAATTTATTAGAAATTTAAAAAAAAGCCATTAAGGACTCCATCTTTAATTAAAAAAATCCTCTTTCGTCCTACGTAGTCCAAAACGCAATGTCCTCTCTGCTCATCCCTGTGCATAGATAAAGATGTCTATGCACAGGGATGAGCAGACTGAGAACAATCTCAGCTCTGCTACACACAGGAAGAGCAGGCGGGATCTAGGACCCTGGAGCTGCGGCAGCCTGCACAGAGCAGACAGCCGGATTCCTTACTGTGCGAGTTTCCCAGCGATTACTTGCACAGTAAACGAGTCCAATGCAAGTCAATGCCAATCCTAGTTTTGTCAGAGTCTCTTACAAAACTAGGATTGCTTCAGGCTGAAGCTTCCGAGACACATCTGCGATTTGTAAATCGCACACTACTCGCTATTACTCGCTTCCCCATTCATTAACATTGGGCTCGCTAGACTCGCAACGAGTAGCGAGTCCCGGGCTCGGACTCGCTAGAGTCAAGCGATTCCGAGTAATTTAGGACTCACCCATCACTAGTACTTGCACAATGAGAAACTCGATGGATTGTCACCCTTGACACCCTGACCCCAAAGGGGCTAAATGAGACTCTATCCTATTCCTTAAGTCTGATCAGTGTATATTAAATTGGTTGACTTTTAATTTCACTTTTCTTTTTTGATTTTATGTGTGCTCTTGTCTTGTTCCTGGTTATTTGGTTTGATTTATTTTTGTTTTTAATTACCCCTGTTTTGTAATATTTTGTAATATTTTGTAGGTTTCTTGTCTTTATATTGGATTTCTTAATCCCTCCTCCATTTTGAATATCACCATTAACATCTGTGAACATTGGAGCAGACCCATCTGAAATATACTGCTCAAAAAAATAAAGGGAACATTTAACAACACAATGCAATGGTGAAGTGTTCCATTTATTTTTTTGAGCAGTATATATTATTATACTGACTTTGCAATGTGATACATTAATAATCCGAAAAAGGAAAAAGCAGCACCAATTAGATGTCAAGTGAAACTTTATTGCCAATGGCTCAAGCTTGAGAAAGGACCTCCGGTCCGAAACGTCGCCACACCATTGGCAATAAAGGTTCACTTGACATCTAATTGGTGTTGCTTTTTCCTTTTTTGGATTGTTTACATGGACACTTGACCGGTGTTGAGAAAGTGCTGCACAAGTCTGGTAATATCTGGTGCTGTTCCGCTTTTTTCATGTGATACATTAATATATACATTGTATTTGGTGGGTGCCTATGTATAATTCTGTGTAAAGCTGCTCAGTTGTTGATCGGTGCTTCTATGTAATCTTTTTCTCCCATTATCGGCTGTGTGCGCATGCCCGCTGCCCTGCTTTTCCCCATCGGCGGCTCCGGCGTCTGTGCGGTGGTGTGCACGTGCGTGGGAGCATGGTGATGTGTCCTGGCTCCCACGCGTGTGCAGTTCACTTTGGATACCTGGCGGCTTCCGAGTCTGTGGAGCGAGGTGGGTGGATGTGCGCGCCATTACAAGGCGGATATGGGGCGGAGGAGATCACTTGGACCTCATGTCCATATACAAGGACCTACTTTGAGATTTACCGGTGTACTGGAAGAGACTACTGTCCCCTTGATGAAACTTACATAAACGCAAGTGAAACGTACGTCGGGTTCCCTCCCTCGGGTGGGTTCTTGATGTTCACTGTGGAATTGTGACATCATATATAGTAGTTGCACAGCTTTGTTTACCTAAAGGGGTAACTATAGGGTGATATGCCATTTTCTCTGCCTGCATATGATTTGGCACTTTATTTGGGCAGTCATATGAGTGGGATTACTAATGTACATGTTTATCATACTTATGCACTAAGCACTTTTAGGGTAAGTGCACATCAGTCGTTTTCTGGGCTGTTTTTGGACGTTTTACGTCGGCGTTTTCTGCTGAGTTTTATGTTAATTTATGTTAATCCTAGCCACCGTCTGGGTTAACATGATACTCAATGGAGTTTAGAATACGCTGTCTTCATTAGAACGTTTTTCTTCTGGTCGTTTTCAGGCAAAACTGAGTTTTTTTCAGTCAAAACTGAGTTTTTACAACGTTTTTCAAAGAATAGAGCAAGTGACTTCTTTCCTCCGTTTCTCCACTGGTTTCAGCTGAACAAGTGCACTAAAAACTCAGTTTTCAAAACAGCCGAGAAAACAGCCGAGAAAAACGCTGGAAAACCCGGCGTAAAACGAGCAAAAAACCAGGGACACTGCTGAGCACAGAAAACTCAGTTTCTGCAAAAAAAACCCAGGTTTTTGGACGTTCTGCAGAGATGCACAAACGTCAGATGTGCACTTACCCTTAGATCTACCATATTGATTGCTCAGAGATATAGAGATTTAATTGCTGGCAGGGCTGAACCGCATTTAGAACTGAACTGCACTTTTTAATTTCCCTTTTTGAGACATTACACTTCTGTTAAAATCCTACACTCCAAAATTGATTTAATCTATGGTATACCTTTCTGTAACCCCCCTTCTCCTTCCTTTTCACTACCACCAAGTGTTTTGAGAGTTTTCTCTAAATAAAATCTATTTTATTTGCATGGTACTCTGTGTTCTGTGTTGTTAATAAATATTCTTGCAGCATTTTTTGCCCCGATGTTCACCCATTGACCTCAGTATTAGCTCCTAAATACGCAGCACTGTTCATACAGTGAGTATTTGTTGTGTATTTAGTGCAGATTTTGCATGGGGCTCTGCTGTATTTTTGGTCACCAGCACAGGTAGAGCAGGCAGGTATTGGCTGCCACCCACCCCCAACTGCCTAGTTTTACCTGGCTGATAATCAAAATACAGGCAAGCCCTTTTTTAATTATTTCTTGAGATAATTAAAAAAAAATGACATGGAGCTTGCTGTATTTTTGGTTTCCAGCCAGGTACACCTAAGCACATGGAGGCTGGAATCTTAAATATGGGGAGGCCCAAGCGTTCTGGGTCCCCCACACTGTAAATACCTGGGTCTCGTGAAAGGTGTGACGTGGGAAAGTTCACCTCAGGTCAGAGACATGACCTCAGGTGACCCAGACTGTGACATCACCTCGCTCAGTCAGTTTCAGGTGCCTCCATGAATGGATATCGCAGGGTTCATGGAGGGTTTGTGTGGGAATAATAAAGATGGGAATCAGGGATTTGTGTTCTTTTTAAAAATAAATGATTTTTCACTGTGTGGTGTATTATTTACTATTTACTTAGAGGTTCATAATTTCTGGGTCTAACTTTGGCCCGATATTATGACCCTCAGGATTAGCACCAGCTGACAATATTCAGCTGGGGTTAGCCCCTTTATTACTCAGTCTGCCACGAGCACCAGTGAAACTGAAAGAGTCAGGTACAGCATCAGAAAATGGGGCTACTATGATTGCATGATTTTCTGGGTTGGCTGTGGCTGCAATTCACAGTGCAGGGGGGCCCAGAATGCTTGGACCTTCCCATTCTGAGGATTCTAGCACACAGCTGTCTAGTTGTATCTGGCTGGAAACGAAAAATACATTGAAGCTCCATGTCATTTTTTTTATTATTTCAAAAAATTATTTTAAAAAAAGGGCTCCTCTGTATTTTGATTACCAGCAAAGTAAAACTAGGCAGCTGGGGTGGGTGGCAGCCCATAGCTACCTGCTGTACCTGGGCTGGTCACCACAAAAACAACAGTGCCCCACATCACATTATGACATCAAGAAACCCTTATTTTTCTATTTCCAGACTTTAGCCTAGCTTTATTCACAATCACAACAGTGAACAATTGCTTAAAAATGCTGCAAAATCTGCATGAATAAGACATGGCAAAATCGCGGCAAAATTTCCCCAACAGACCACCAATTTATCTGAGCAGATATTTGAAACATGGTGCGGATTTTGGATGTCAAAAATCTGCAGCACACATTCTATATTGGCACATATACTTAGGTTTGCACAAATGTTTTGTGCACCTTTGAAAAGACAAACACCACTAAACAGAGGGCAAAGAGAGTCCAGAGTAACTCTGCTGCCTCATCAGGTTTCACCTGAATTACATATTTCAGAGACCCTGAAAGTAAGTGTGCAGCACAGCGTAAAGTAGGTGTATCAATCTTGGCTGGGTTGATGGGCGGCACATGGAAAAAAATTGATAACAGGGGGCCACATTCCTTCTAGGACTAAGCAACATTTTTAGTAATACCAAAATGTTTTCCTCAATGTAGTAATGTCCAAATCCCAATCCCCTTCTTGTAGCAATGTCCCCATCCTGATCTCCTTCTTTTAGTAATATTCCCACCCTGATCTTATTTTAGTAATGTCTCCACCCTGGTCCCCTTCATGTATTAATGTCCCCACCCTGATCTCCTTTTTTTAGTAATGTCCCCATCCTGGTCCCCTGCTTGTAGTAATGTCCCCATCCTGGTCCTCATCTTGTAGTAATATCACCTATACTGGCCCCCTTGTAGTATTGCCCCCATCCTGGTACCCTTATTATAGTAATGTCCCCATCCTTGTCCCCATATTGAAGAAATGTCCCCCATACTGATCCACTTTTGTAGTAATTTCGCTATACTGAACCCCTTTTGTAGTAATGTCCTCTATCCTGGTAACCTTTTGTAGTGATGTCACCCAGGGCCGTATTTGGAGTTCCTGCCGCCCTAGGCACGTTCAGTGGTCACACACCCCCAACCCCCGCCCGATCAGTCAGACTAAGCACACAACATATGTGCACACAACATTTTATTTTTCAAGCAGATCCGCTCAGAATTTTGTCTGAAAAAGCAACAAATAAATGCTAAAAGGAATTAACTTATACACGGCAATGTAAAGACGGATTGCTGTTCATATGTGCAGTCTTTTGAGTTTTTCCTTTTAATTGTGTGTCCTATCTTTTATCTGAATTCCATCACTTAGGGGGTTCACACATGTCAGTGCTCGTAGCCTTCAGATAGTAGTGAAGACTAGAGATGAGCCACCACCCTAGTGTTTGAATACGATTCGGTTCGCCGAATTGGGCGTTTGTTCGTCAAATGTTCGTCGAACACCGTCAAATCCCATTGAAAACTATGGCAGGCCAACACAAACACATACAAACACATAGAAAACACCTTCTAAAGTATCCAAAAGGTGACTGTGAAAGTATCTGTAAGGCCTCGTGCACACGCTGAGCATTGTGTCACATTTAGGGGACTACAACAAGAGTCTCCATTTTTTCTAAAAATTTGGGCTCAGACACCACTTCAGTGGCATCAATTGCCCCGCAGTTGCAAGCTTAAAATGGTTGGTGAGGTGACTTTCATGCAGCACATTCCAAAATCCACAAGCCTTTAGTCTCCCCATGTTATCTGTAAGATTTGTCACCAAAATGTAAGTAGAGGCCAAAAAATCAATACTATGATGGCAGCAGAGCTCAACGGCATGAGGCGGTCTTTACCTTGAAATGTCTGGGAAATGTGAGTCACACAGCTGAGGATTTGTGGTCAGCTGAGGAGACCGAGTTTTATCAATGCTTGTCTCCACTGAACCTGCAGCCAGAAAAAGCCGTGTGCGACAATGCTGTAATGTTTGGTGCAGCCCTCCAATGTGACACACGTGCCTTGCATGGCTCACGTCTTAAACCTGGTCGTAAAGCCAATTTTCGTACACTATTCGGGCCTAGATGGTCTTAAGCAGAGGGCACGGTCGCTATGTGCTCACTTCTGCCGTTCGCATCCCGCAGCTCAACGCCTTACATCTCTGCAGAAGTCGTTCAGCCTGCCAGTTCACTGGCTGAAATGCGATGTGCCAACATGATGGAATTCAACTCTGCACATATTGCAGCAACTGTGGCAGCACCATTGAGCCCTGGTGCAATACGTCATGATGTATAACCTGGGCCTTCAAGATCCAGAGGTGGGGCAAATCACACTGCTGGAGTGGTCTGAAATGAATGACCTATGCACCATTCTGTACAGTATTGAAATCTCGACGAAGATGTTTAGTGATGATGCCATTATCAGCATATGACTATTCCCGTCATTTACATGCTAGAGCACACTTTAAACAGTATTCGGAGTCACGTGGTGGCACTAGGGGAGGGGGAGGAAGTACAGGGGAGTCGTATGCGGAGGGGCTCACAAGATCTCCAAGGTGCAGTTCACAGTTTAGGAATGAGGGTCTACATTATGCTTCCTCAGAACCTTCTTTATCTGGGCCTGGATCCGACTCCAAAAGCTTCTGGGCATCAGTGCAGATAATTTCCTCATCTTGACTCACAAAAGCTTTGTAGCAGACCTCTGATTCCCAGGCTATAGTAGACAGTAGACATCTAACTTTGGCTGGAAGATGGTCTTTCTTCAGCAGATGTTACTCTTGCTTTCCCATGTACTCCACCAACACAAACTTTTTTTCCCTTTCCACCACGCCTATTTCCCTTTCCACCAGCAGCAGGCCTTTTGCCACTCATTTTGTATGTGAACAAATTGGCAACTCTGCAGTTGTTGGCAAAACATATTCTGATGGAAATCGAGCAGAACCGAGTGGCCAGACAGTGGTACCAGGCACAAAAAATTACATTTGCTAGGTGCAGTTAAAAATTTGTAGAATGAACTACACTCAAGGTGTACTTGGTTGTATTACACGTGGCCTACACTACAGTTTTTTGTGAACACTGCTTTTAGGCAAAAACTGACAGGTTTGCTAGGTGCAGTAAAAAATTAGTAGAATGAACTACACTCAAGGTGTACTTGGTTGTATTACACATGGCCTACAGTAATGGTTTTTGTGGACACTGCTTTTAGGCAAAAAGTGACACGTTTGCTAGGTGCAGTAAAAAAATTGTAGTAGGAACTACACAGGCGGTGTAGCTTCTCTCACAAGTGGGCTACACCACTGTTGGACACTGCTAGCCTGCTACTAGCCCGAACAAAGTGATTGGACTAGCTGCAGCAAAAAAAATGGCTAATTAAGACAGGTGGTGTAGCTTTCTTCACAGCAGTGCTACACTACCTGCCCTAATGGATTCAAAGAGCTAGATGTGGCCAGATGTTGTGAGAAAGACTTGCACAGCACTGGCACACACCTGACACACCCTTGCCTGGCACAAACTAATAGAGACTGCTCTAACCTAGCCCTCAAAAGGGCTGCAATTAAAACTAGTCCCTGCTTCTATGAAGTAGCCCTGAAAAGGGCTGATAGACTACTAGTCCATAGTCCCTATCCCTAATCACTACTCCTATGGAGCAGCCCTAAAAATGGCAGATATCACTAAGATTCACACCCTCCCAACAGTCCCTACTCCCTAAACCTATCTATCTAACTTTGAATTCGCTCACTAGCTGACTGAGAGAACGCAATTTAGAGTTTGCACTGTTTAGCACACGCACAGCTGCAGCGGTGCCGTCTAGCACCCTGCAACAGCTATCAGCAAAATGGTGGCGATCGTTAAAATGGCCGAGTCTTATAGGGCTAGGACATGTGACAAACACAGCCAATGATGACCTTGCTTGTGTGAAAAAATGCACTTTGCAGTGTGGGACTTTGATTGGCTAGCAGCCTGAACCGCCCCACTGTACATGCTTTAGGAGAGAAAAAAAAAAAAGCGACCTTATTGCTGCATCTCTGATACAAGCCCTCCTGCACACTATACACACAAACTGGATATTAACATTCATTTGCAGTATTAGCGCTAGGTTTAAGGTTACGAAGATTAAGCTTTTGCTGATCAGAGCACTATCGAACATATACTAGAACTGCCGAATTTCAAGCAAGTTGTTCTAATTTGGCGAATGACTCGAACACCGCCAAAAACAGCTCGAGTTTGAGATTGGCGAACAATTCGAATCGAACACAGCTCATCTCTAGTGAGGACCTCCATACACATGAGACAAAAGTTGGCTAAACCTGCGAGGACAGTCTAACGTCTATGGGGGCTCTAACTGATGATTGGTCAAGGGAAATAAGGATCCAGCATATCCGATTACCGGCTGTAGATCCTTTTGTCCTTTAAGTGATAAGCTGCAGCCAGAGACGTCTAAGGCCCCTTTCACATCAGCGGTTCTATCGGGATCTGAAAGATTTACCGCATATGCCGTCTAACGGCCGACTTGTGGTGCACTTGCAGCAAGCCCCCATTCATTCTCTATGGGGCGTGTGGCAATTGCGGTTTTGCCGCAATCCAGGAAATCCGGCAGTTGTGGCCGCAAAAAAATAAACGTGCTTAGTAGCGATATTTTTTTGCCGCAGCAAGTGCCGGATCTGCCGGATCCGTCTGAACTGCACTTGCCGCACCCGACCGCAAGCCCTATAGACAAGACATGGGGCTTGCTGGATCGGTTTCACAAGTCGGCCGTTAGGCGGCAGATCTGGCGCCATCTGCCGGATCGGCTGGAGACATCAGCAAACCGCTTATGTGAAAGGGGCCTAAGAGCAGCTTTCATACAGTATACAGGAACACTGGGAAGAATGAGTGCTCCTGTATATGGGAGAGCTGAGCAAAATCGCTGCCGGCTGAGCGATCGGACACTTATCTATAGTGCTTAGGGGCTTTAGTCAATTATTTGGCTGACATTCAGCTGTATTTTTAGTCAAGTACACTTTCCCTATAATGTTTTAGGATCAAGTCTGTTAAGTTAAAGATTATAACATCCACATGACTACATCACCAGAACCTCCGGCAATACAATAACACATCACTAGAACCCTGTCAGTATATCACCAGAACCAGTGTCAATACAGTAATACATCACCAAAACCAGTCAATGCATGACCAGAACCCCCATCAATACAATAATACATCATCACTATAACCCCTGGAAGTACATCACCAGAACTACCGGCAATACAATAATACACAATCAGAACCACCATCCATACATCACCAGAACAGTTCCCTATATAAATGTGTATGCAGATTAAATGTCCCATACTGCTCATTCTCCATCCACATGTCCTATACTGCTCATCCTCCTCCCATATGTCCCATTCTGTTCACCCCCCATATGTCCCATGCAGCTCATCCTCCATCCATATGTTCCATACAGCTCATCCTCACCCCCATTCCCTAACCCTTGTTGCTCATCCTCCCCCCATACGTCTCATGCAGCTCATCCTTCTCCCATCCCCCTCCCATGTTCCATGCAGCCTCTTCCCCCCATGTTCCACCCAGCCTCTCCCCCATCCAAATAACTCCCCCCTATATAGCTTCTCCCCCCACGTTCCATGAAGCTTCTCCTCCCCATCCATCCATGTACCTTCTCCCTCTATCTCCCATCCATCCATGTACCTTCCCCCCATCCACCCATGTACCTTCTTCCCCATCCACCAAAGCATGCATTTACCTTCTCTTTCATCCATCTTCTCCCCCCCTTTTCCATGCCACCCCCATCCATTCATCCCGTTCTCCCCCCTTTTCCATGCTGCCCCCACATCCATCCATCTTCTGCCCCTTTTCCATGCACTCTTCCAACCATCCATCTTCTGCCCCCTTTTCCAGGCCACCCCATCCATCTATCTTCTGCCCCCTTTTCCAGGCCGTCCCCTCCATCCATCCATCTTCTTCTCCCTTTTACAGGCTGCTCCCTCTATCCATCCATCTTCTGCCCCCTTTTCCATGCCACCTCCCACCCATCCATCCTGTTCTGCCCCGTTTTCCAGGACGCCCCATCCATCCATCCAATCTGCCCCCTATTCCAGGCCACCCCATCCATCCATTAATCCCATTTTGCCCCCTCTTCCAAGCCGCTCCATAGATCCATCCTATTCTGCCCCCTCATCCAGGCTTCTGCAGCTCCTGGTCTACCGCTTGGCGTCACCAAGCACCCAGCATGAGGTAGCTTCTTCCTCTGCGGCTTCCGGTCTCCCACTCGCCAGCACTAGGCAGCCGGCAGCTTCTTCCTCTGTGGCTCTTGGTCTCTTGCTCACCGGCACCAGGCACCCGGCAGCTTCTTCCTCTGCAACACCCGGTCTCCTGCTCGCTGGCACCAGGAACCCGGCACCTTTTTTCTCTGTGACTCCCACTCACCGGCATCAGGCACCTTCTTCCTCTACAGCTCCTGGTGTCTCACTCACTGGCACCAGACATGTATGAGATCTCCCTCCCCTCACCACGATCCACTATGTATGGTATCCCCCTCCCCCCACCACCATCCGCCATGTATGGGATCCAATCCCCCTCCCCCCACCATCCAGCATGTGTGGGATCCCCCTCCCCGCACCATCCAGCATGTTTGTGAGCCCCCTCCCCAACCATCCAGCATGTATGGGATCCTGCTTCCCCCCACCATCTAGCAGGTTTGTGAGCCCTTTCCCCCCCACCATCCAGCATGTTTGTGATCCCCCTCCCCCATCTAGCATGTTTGTGAGCCCCCTCCCCCACCACCACCACGCAGCATACTCACCTCACCTTCTCTCGCTGGCTCCTGTGTTGTCATTCCGGCCTCCTTCCTCCTCTGCTGCAGTGTAATGAAATGATCTCATCTTACTGCAGGGAGCCGCAGGCTGCAGCTCCACTGACACAGGGAGGGAGCTGACTGCTCGCTCCTGATCCCGGAAATAAATCTGCTGGGAGTTCCAGAGTAAGTCAGCACCCTCCCACACCACAAGTATTAATGTATATGCATGCCCCCTGTAATTATCCCCCCCTTCCCCTCCGAAAAGACATCAGATATCTTACTTTGTCTAACGGAGGTGAGGGGAGGCTAAAAAAAAAGTATAAAAAAAATTTCTTCTCCCCATCTTGGTGCCGCCTCCTTCAGCCCGGTGCCCTAGGCATGTGCTCTCCAGTGCCTAAGAGCAAATACGGCCCTGATGTTACCCATACTGATCGCTTTTGTAGTGATGTCCCCCATCATGGTCTCCTTTTGTAGTGACGTTCACCATCCTGGTCCCCTTTTGTAGTAATGTCCACCATCCTGGTCCCTTTTTGTAGTGATGTCCCTGATACTGGTCCCCTTTTGTAGTGATGTCCCCCATACTGGTCCCTTTTGTTGTGATGTCCTCCATCCTGGTCCCCATTTGTAATGATGTCCCCCATACTGATCCCTTTTGCAATAATGTCCCCAACCTAGTCTCTTTTTTTGCAGTAATGTGCTCTGTTTTTCACACACACACACACTCACCCACAAACACCCTCTCACACTCTCTCTCACACTGTCACAATGGGCATAAGGAGACACCCAGCGCAGGACGACAAGGGGAGAAAAGGAGTTCCTGATGCAAAGGGCAAAGGGAGATGGTGATCCCTAGAAACACTAGCAATGATACCAGGCTCCCCTAACAACCCTACATAGTCTCCGCAACTGTCGCTGATCAAGATACCTCGTCCATGTCTGTCCCTCAACTAAAACTACTTAGGGATCAGACATGGGGGACACTGGTCAATCTAGCTAACAACTAAAGGAAAACACCAGGGAAACAAACAAAGGGGAGAGGTAAAAACACTTATCTGAAAGGAGAGGCAGAAAGCAAACTAAACAGGAAATCCACGAAGCACTGCTGAGCCAGGAAGCTACACCAACTCCAAACACGCTGTCACCAGCAATGCATCATGGGAGTCAAGGGGTATAGAGGCAGCTGAAGGTAGGTGTCACAGACTGTCAGATCCTTGCAGCTCTCTGGTGCCCTCTTATCCTGCTGGTCAATCAGGGTTTTGACAAAGGATAAGAAAAGGAGCGCAGCTGCTCTAATTTATGTCGACTATTGCGGCATGTGATGTAACGGGATGTATATAATGTATACCACCGGTTCCTGCCATCAACATATATATACTTCAATCCAGCCACCAATGAGACCACAATATCACATAAATACAAATTATGCTGCCACCACCGAACTCTTAAAGGTGGATTGGAAACCTGTTTGGTAACGTGAATTTGCTGGAGGACGTGTCAGCTCGCTCATAGGGCAAGAAGACCGAAACTAGCAAATTTATAGGTTTTATTCCAAAGAAATGGCAGCATTTACAAAAGGATACAAAAGATATTACAAAAGAGACCTATTACAAATATGCATAAACATTTATGAAAATAAAATGGATAACGATCAGCAATTACTAAACCTGTGCCACACGGTGACAATCGCAGATCTGGGGTGGAGGGGGACATCCCGGGAATGGGTTATGATTCTGCCTGACAGCTATAGGTCATGCTGTGTCCTTTGTCCCGGGCTAGAATAACCTACCAAAGATGGACACTCTTGTTTTATGCTTTGGCCATAAAGCTAAGATCTCCCACTTTGCTGACCTCACATATGGGCTGTCTTTTTGCTTGTGATTTTACGTGTTTTTTAAGGCCATGCATGAGATGTCTGTGGTTTGCGGCTGGTCAGAGATTCATTTCTCAGGTTTCTGACCCTTTTCTAGAAATGTAAGAGGAGGAGTGCGATCCCCAAAAATGCCAGCACCTGAAAAATATGATTTGTGTAATTGTGGCATTAATGTGCATTATTAAATTTGACTTAAAGTGTGTTTTCTTGAAGACACAGACATTCTTGGAGGGAAAACGTATTCAGCTCTGCTAGGTCTTTTATGGCCCTGCCAGGTTGTAAATGTCGAGCCCACTGGGACGAGGTACTCGGTACCGGACCGGGTTTGCTGCTGGGGATGTCACGGAGGGCCTGGTCCGGACCGTGTCCCGGGCCCTGGCAAGTAAAAGGGGGTATTTACAGGGGATAATAGTTTGTCGTGACGCCACCCACGGTGTGTGGTCAGTAAGGGGGACCACCGCTGCTGCAGAACCTCTGGGGATGATGTTAGGCAGCTTAGATGGTACTGCTCTCCGTAGGTAGAGGCTGGTTCCCTGGGCAGTGGTAATTAGAGTCTATGGTGGATATAGTAGATGTGATAATAAAGGGATTGATAGTGGAGACGGTGGCTGCTTGTGAGGGAATTGTGAGGCACAGCAGGGTTTGTAAGGATTAAGTATTGTAATAGGTGCAATTCACTTACTTTCCTGTTGCTGCATCCTTCTTCCACCCAGTGTGCAGAGCTGACAGTCTGTAGCTCACCAGGTGGGACCTTTCTGCTGTTGAATATAGGGCAAAGGGTGCAATTAACACACAGACTCACAGCTTTGCAGTTTTCCATGTCTTTACTGAAGATTTTGGCAACAGATTATAGTCCATGGAGTCTGTACTGGGGCCGGGTTGCTCCCACCCTGTCCAGGTCCTCAGCTTCCTCGTGCTGCGCTGTGTGTGTCCCTGCTGCTGCTTCTAGCTGAGGTGCTGGCACTGTCTCACTCTCTCTTCTGGTATCCCTTGGCTAGGCAACTTGAGTCTTCTGTGTGGTGCTGACCCTGCCGTGTTGCTTTGCTCTGATACTGTGGTGGTCTAGAAACTCCATTATTTCTGGATTTCCTGTGCTGTGTGTGTCAGTCACAGTCTCGGATCCGGTGTCTGTTCTGTGCGCTCCTCTGGGGCGAGTGATGATGGCACTCAAGCTCCCAGATGTGTTCCTCTGTCTTTTAGTTCTCCTCTCCTCAGACCCTAGCTAGGCCTGGAATCGAGCAGCAGATTGTGGAGAAGCCTGTCGCAGCTTCTCTACACCACAATCTCCCTCTCTCAGTTCTCCCAGGAACTGAACTCTCTCAGTACTGCCTCGTACTGAACTAACTACTTCCTCTTGATCTAGAGTATATAAGGGAGCTGGTTGAGCTCCCCCTCCTGGCCCAGAGGTGCTATTGTAAGTCAGTGTGTTGTGGGGAGGGAACCCGTGTGATGTTACTGTGGCACATTAACCCCTGGGGTGCTACATTCCCCCTTAGTTAAAGACAGTACTCCGGGACTGTGGAAAAACAAGTAAATAAACAGTTAACACAATTAATATTTACAGAGACTTAAAAGTAAAAAGTACAAAAATCACTAAAATTTGAAAAGAGTCCAAAAAGTTCAAAAAGCAGTCTTTCCGGGGGTTTAGTCTATTGCATCCGGGCTGATGAATATATACAAAAGAGTTCTTACCATAACCAGTCCGTAGTATACATGGTCCATAAGTAAACAAGAAAAGTTCAACGTTCATACAGGATAGTCTCTGTAGGTACTGGGCTTTTTAACATTGCACTAACTATGTGCATTTGTCCACGGGCGTTTCTGCTTAGGAGGCCTGCATTCGCTACACCACCCCCAGGCACTTGCTTTCCCTAACTTAATGTGCATGGGGGTCAATCCAGTTCCTCCACCCTCTTGGACACAGTCTACCGGGTTCAATTTATATTCAAACTAACATATTTACACTTTACAGTTAATGCAATCTCAATCTTTGTACCTAGCTGGTAACTGACCTTGGGTACTACGTTCTGATCTGCGCAATGCTGGTGTACTTGGTGTACTTAGCCTGATGGTGTGAGTGGACGTGTACCTAGTTGGGGTGTTTGGTACTGTGACAGATGGAGATCTGACTGCAGGACTGGCAAGTTCACTAGGACCAGGAATTTGTTCTTCCTCTACGGGTTCTACTTCCAGTTCTTCAAGTCTTGGGTCTTCTTCTGGTAACACGGGTTCTGGTGTTGGTTCCACCATTGAAGGGAATGCAATCATTGGTACTACAACTGCTCCATAGTAATTTGGCCATGTTTTGGGGAAATCTCCTAGTACCGTATGGAATACTTCATCTTCTTTTCCTTTCTCTTGGATAGGTTGGACCTGTACGGGTTCTGTTACTTCAGGTGTCTTCAGGGTTTCAGGACACAATTTGAGCTGATCTCGGGATACAACTGCCAAAGTTCTTTCTTCATCTTTACTTATTAGACAGGTTTTAACATTGTCCAAGTTAGATGATAAGACTGTGTATGGGATGGTTTCCCACTGATTATCCAATTTGTTAGAGCGTCTCTTTCTCTTGAGAACTTGGTCACCAGGTTGTAATGGTATTGCTCGAGCATGTTGGTTAAAGGTCTTCTCTTGTCTTGCTCTAGCTTTCTGTAGGGTTCTCTCTACACATTCTTGTACTTGATGATACTGTTGTTGACGTTTGGTATCCCAATCTGATTCTTCCACTTCTGTATCTGGGTTTTACAATTCCCATTTCTAAATCAATTGGTAGCTTACCGGGTCTTGCACGCATAAGGTAGGCTGGAGTGCAGTTTGTAGAACTCACTAGAACATGGTTGTATAATTCTACCAAGTCGGGTAATTTATCTGGCCACTGATTTCTTTCAGACTCTGGTAAGGTCTTCAACAGGTCTATTACAATATGGTTCATTTTCTCGCATAAACCATTTGTTTGGGGATGGTATGCTGTTGTGTGGATTTTCTTACAACTGTACATATTGCAGAATTCCTTGAATATCTCTGATTCAAAAGCTGGACCTTGGTCTGCAAGGACTTGTTCTGGGTAATCATGTGGTCTACAGAAATGTGTCTGGAATGCTTTTGCTGCCGTCTTCGCTGTTAAGTCTATGACGGGTACCACCACTAAGAAGCGTGAATAATGGTCCACGATGGTTAAGGCATAGACATAGCCTGACTGGCTTGGTGACAACTTGACATGGTCTAACGCGACTGGCTCGAGTGGCTGCTTGGTTATTATGGGCTGAAGTGGAGCTTTCTGTGGAGCTTTCCTTCTGAGGTTGCATGCGGCACATCTTCTACACCAAAGTTCAATTGACTTTCTCATGCCAACCCAATAGAATCTCTCTCTCAGGATTGCTTCCAACTTCTTCCATCCGAAATGACCTGCAACGTCATGGTAAGCTTCTAAGACCATTCTGATGTCTTGCTTGGATACAATTATCTGCCAGACCAGTTCATGTGTTTTGGGATTGGTATGCCTTCTGCAGCTTCCCTTCATACAGGAACAACTTGCCTCTTTCTTTCCAGAGTTGTATAGTCTCAGCTGGGCATTCTGATTAGGGTACGCACCTGGTTGTGTAAGCAGTTCTTTAGCTTCACAGCTGGATCAGTATCTTGGGTATCAGCCCATCCATGGTGTCTTAACGGGTTGAGATTTGCCTTTTGTTCCCTTTGGTAGATGCCGGGTTGATACTGGTCTACCTTTGAACGATGAAAGGTCGGTAGTTAAATCTCTTCCAACCCTTCCGGTTCCTCTTCCACGTTTTTCAGGTGTGGCATCCGAGATAAGGCATCTGCATTCCCGTTCTTGCGGCCTGCCCTATATTTGATGACAAAATTGTAGCTAGACAGCCGGGCTATCCATCGCTGCTCCAAAGCACCTAATTTTGCTGTATCCAGGTGCGTCAACAGGTTGTTATCCGTGTTGATGGTGAATTCTGCAGCTGCCAAGTAGTGCTTGAAACGTTCAGTTACAGCCCAAACTACTGCCAGTAGTTCTAACTTGAAGGAGCTGTAGTTCTCGGGATTTCTTTCTGTAGGCCGGAGCTTTCTACTTGCAAAGGCAAATAACTCTCTCTTTGCCTCCTTGCTTCTGCGACAATACTGCTCCCAGTCCCACGTTGCTGGCATCCGTGTATAGAATGAATGCTTGATGGTAATCAGGGTATGCCAAGATCTCTTCTCCCGTCAGTGCACATTTCAGCTTGTTGAAGGAGTCTTCCTTCTCTTCACTCCACTGGAAAGGAGGATTACGGGTTGCAGACTTTCTTGACTGTCCTACCAGGATGTCTTGCTGGGTAGCTGCTAGCTTTGTGAATCCTCTGATAAATCTTCTATAATAGCCTACCAGGCCCAGGAATTGCCTCACTTCTTTCACGTTTGTAGGTCTTGGCCAATCCCTTGTCACTGTGACTTTATCAGGATCCGGTGCTACTCCCTCTGAACTCACGACATGTCCCAAGTATTGTACCTTTGGTTTGAGAAGGTGACATTTGGATGGCTTGATTTTCATGCCGTATAAGGCTTCAAACACTTCTGCCAGGTCTTGTAGATGTTGCTCATACGTCTTGGAGTAGACTATGACGTCATCTAAGTACAGGAGGACAGTTTCAAAGTTCTTATGTCCTAGGCAGCTCTCCATCAGACGTTGGAAGGTCCCGGGTGCGTTGCAGAGTCCGAACGGCATACAATTGAACTCACAGAGGCCTATCGGCATAGTAAACGCTGTCTTCTCCTTGTCGGCCTCGGCCACAGGAATCTGCCAGTACCCACTAGTCAGATCAAGGGTGGAAAAGTAGTTAGCAGATTTTAATGCAGCTAATGACTCCTCAATCCTAGGTATAGGGTATGCGTCTTTATGTGTGATGCGATTAACCTGCCGGTAATCTACGCACATTCTCATGGTCCCATCCTTCTTTTTAACTAACACTAGAGGTGCTGCCCAGGGGCTACAACTGTCTCTTATTACCCCTGCAGATTTCATTTTTTTGCGCATGTCTTTGGTGGTTTGGTAGTGAGCTGGTGGTAATGGTCTATACCTCTCTTTTATAGGCTGATGGTTACCTGTGGGTATAGTGTGCTGTCCGGCCCAGGCCCGAGGGGTACTCGGTCACTCAGGCTTAAGTCTCTGGGGGTAGTCACGGGTGGCGGTGCCTGAGGCCGTGGGCCCGGGGGATGCAGATAAAAAGGGGAAGGGGATGATGATGGCAATAAAATAATAAAATGTCTGTCGTGACACCACCTGTAGGGGTCCGGTGATGGCACCGTTGCTGCTTTAGCCTCCGGGGTGATGTGCGGCAGCTAGATGGAACCGCTCCCTACAGGACGAGCGGGGTTCCCCGGGGCAGTTAATGGAGTTGAGGGGAATAAGGTAGCGCGGTCGGTGTGGTGTAGATGGAAGGAGGGACACGCACACATAAAGTCTTTTGGTACCTTTACTGATGTTGACAGGTACACTCGACCGGATATGAGGTAAACACTTCATTACTTTCCACAGCAAGCAGGGTTGTAGGCTTCCTTGTGTCTGTTACTCTGCTGGAGTCTGGCAGGCATGAAACCCGACCAAACCGTTACTGCACTTTCTGTGTGTCTCTTCACACACAGATTTGCTGCACTGAGGGCACTCTATGGGATTCCTGTCTTGGCCTAGACTCCAGGCTTTCATTTGGTGGTGCTTCGGGTGTCCAGGGAGCTAAACCCCCTATTTGTAGTGCTGGTTTCTCTGCAAGGTCTATACTGTGTCCTTGTAGCTCGGACCCAGTGACCGGAACTGTTAGGGTGAGTCGGTATGACTCATCTGCCCCTTCTTGTTCTCGTTACTCTCTCCTTTCCTGTGACCCCTACTCTAAGGGTCTACCACTGTCTCAGGTGTCTCTGGTATGGGCCTAGCACGGCTCCAGTACAAGGTCAGCTCACTCAGCTGTTCACAGTTCTGTAGTGACTGCACACTCTGGTGTTTTCCCTCCTGGACCCGTATTTATAGGGGGAACTGGCTTAAGGCAACCAGTGGAGCTCCCCCTACAGGTCTGTGGTGAAAGGTGTTGTTTGTTAGTGGGGTCTGCTTGCTGTGTACTATCCATCCATGGCCCAAGGGATTCTGTGGTGACCTGGCACAGGGTGCCACAGTGCTCTACCCCTTTAATTTGCCCAAAGTCTAATGGGTGTTTGCTGAATATTTGCTCATATTCCTTCACTACCCGGTATACTCCATGCTTGTGACGGGGAGGTGTAGAACTGGTACCTACATGTAGCTTTTGGCACCAATCCTCCAGCTTTTCCCCTGAGCCATTGTCATCCGCCTGACTTGACGGGTCCAAGGGCTCGACGGCTGTGATGTTATTGTTATCAACCGTGTACAACTTAGCCATGGTAGCATACTTTGGTAATGTGATCTCATCCTCTCCACAGTTTAATAGGCGTAATGGCACTCTCCCCCTGTGTACATCAACCACTCCTCTAGCTGTGAGTATGGTAGGTCTACTGTCTGAGTACACGGGTTCTACCAGGGCTTGATAGTCTCGCCCTTTAATGCCTATTGTGGCTCTACACCAGACCAACATTTCAGTTTTGGGAGGTATTATAATGGGTATTGGATCACTTACTCGTACACTGCCGATCTCACCTCCGGATATTTCTACCTGTTGCTTCAACATCAGGGCTTTGATCTCTTTATGAGAAGCCTCTGCTGTCCGGTTCCGGCAGTCTCGGCGATTTGCTGCAAAACACTTATCACTTCGGAAAAACATTTTTCAATTACATTCATTCCTAGCAGCATCACTGGTTCACGTTCTCGTCGGTTAATATCTACGATTAGAATACCCTGGTTCTGCAATTCTACCTTCCCAATCTGAATGGTAATTTCTCTGAACCCAATCTGTGGTATTAATTGTCCATTACTAGTCCATATGTCCATTGTAAAGTCAGTTGGAGCAGTAGTAATGTCTGAATCAGCCAGTACCTTTTATATAGAACATGTGGAATTGATGTTATCTGGGACCCGGTATCCAACAAGGCATATAGGGAATGCCATCCAACACGATAGGGATCACCGGCTGTCCTCCCACGAATCTGTCAAACCAAGCTGAAGAGGTGCTGGGCAGTGTGGTGCGGTATGGACACTCTCTTACTGGGCACAATTGCAATATGTGAGGGGTAACAATGGTATTGGATATATCTGGTGCATCCCTGTTTCTTAGGACAGGCTTAGGTGTCAGCAGACATAGTGGTGATTTCAACATAACCCCTCCTGTGCAGACAAAGTGTTGATAGTGTCTGAAATGGAACATAACCTGTAACTTGTAATTGTAAATGTATACCTGCACTCATGCTGTCTGGAGTTGTTTTTATGGGGAAGAGTTTTATCATGTGTGATGTTTTTCCAAACAAATAATAAAAGTGATTGCATTTATATACAAGCATTGTGTAGGAACTGCCGTTTTTCTTTATCTAGTTATATAAACCAAGCTGAAGGACCTGTAGCGTTCATTCCTGGGGAGCGGCCCGCCTGCCCAGGGAATCCTCGTTTAAAGCACACTCTCGGGCAAGGTGACCTGGTTTCTGGCAACGGCGGCAAATGGGCTGTCCATCCGGTTGATAGCGATCGCTGGGTCATCCTCTTGTCGCTTGATATCTTCTGGGCCTCATCCACGGGACATCCTCTCTGCTGGTCGCCAACTTGATCTTGGGTGCAGGCTTGGATTCTCGCAGCTCCTTGATGACTTTAGCCATTGAGATAACTGTATCTGTCAGGGCATCTAGCTTTTGATTGAGGGCCGCATTAGAAATTGGTTCCCTAGTTTCAGCAGCAGTTGCTGACATGGCACAGGTCGCTGGCGCTGCCGGTTGCTGAGGTGCTGCTGCAGTGTCCGGGACAGTTGGTGGATCCTGTGGCTCTTCTAGCTGCTGCAGACGGATAGCTCGGTCTTTCAACTCAGCAAATGTCATGTTAGGGTTCTGCAGGAGTATCATACTCAGCTGTCCTCTGTGGGAAGAGGATAGGAGCCCTCTATCAATTGGTCAAGTAGCATTTTATCAGCTCCCGGGGCTAAAGCAGGTTCTGCCAGTTTAAGGGCTTTGAGTGCTTCCTGCAGATTTAATGCATAGTCTCTGGCACTCTCTTTTGGCTTTTGGTGACATGCAAAAAACCTCATCTTAGCCCGGGTATCAGCAGTAGATTCAAACGTTGCTTTTAGTCCAGTTACTTGATGCTCTACAGTGGCCTTATCTGTGTCCAGCCAGGACGCAACCTCCCGCCGTGCATTGCCCGTTAATTGTCCCATAATCATTCCTACACGCTGGGCTTCAGTAAGGGGATACATCACATAATATGCTTTTATCTTTTGCAAAAAGTCGTTAAGCGTATTAGGCTCACCGGAGTATTGGGGCAGCCACATTGCCCCTGGAGTATACGGCATCAGGAACGGCATGAAAAGGTGCTGCTCCTTGCGCCGCTGCACTGCCGGGTGCTACTGCTTGATCCGGCGCTGCAGCTTCACTGGCTGCTCCGCCGCCATCAGGCGCATCTGGCTGCGACATCTCGTGCCCCCTTAGTTAACGTTCGCCCTCCTGTCTTCCGCTTCTGTCCGGATGTCTCTGGGAGGTTCCGCGGTGCACCAGGGATCTTCTTCCCCACCGGATGTCGTCAGCACCAAGGAGGAGGCTGTTTTCACGCCACTGCAGGGTACCGCCCCCTTTCCTTCCTGCGCCGTGCGCTGTAAAATGGCGGATTCTCAAAAATACAGTTCTGATGGCGCAGTTCAAAAACAGTTTCCACGTTAATCACGGCACACAATGCCCGTTTTACCGGGCACGGTAGATCCTGTTTGTGACGCCAGGATGTCGAGCCCACTGGGACGGGGTACTCGGTACCGGACCGGGTTTGCTGCTGGGGATGTCACGGAGGGCCTGGCCTGGACCATGTCCCGGGCCCTGGCAAGTAAAAGGGGTTATTTACAGGGGATAATAGTTTGTCGTGACGCCACCCACGGTGTGTGGTCAGTAAGGGGGACCACCGCTGCTGCAGAACCTCCGGGGATGATGTTAGGCAGCTTAGATGGTACTGCTCTCCGTAGGTAGAGGCTGGTTCCCTGGGCAGTGGTAATTAGAGTCTATGGTGGATATAGTAGATGTGATAATAAAGGGATTGATAGCGGAGACGGTGGCTGCTTGTGAGGGAATTGTGAGGCACAGCAGGGTTTGTAAGGATTAAGTATTGTAATAGGTGCAATTCACTTACTTTCCTGTTGCTGCATCCTTCTTCCACCCAGTGTGCAGAGCTGACAGGATGTAGCTCTCCAGGTGGGACCTTTCTGCTGTTGAATTTAGGGCAAAGGGTGCAATTAACACACAGACTCACATCTTTGCAGTTTTCCAGGTCTTTACTAAAGATTTTGGCAACAGATTATAGTCCAAGGAGTCTGTACTGGGGACAGGTTGCTCCCACCCTGTGCGGTTCCTCAGCTTCCTCGTGCTGCGCTGTGTGTGTCCCTGCTGCTTCTAGCTGAGCTGCTGGCACTGTCTCACTCTCTCTCTCTTCTGGTACCCCTTGTCTAGGCAACTTGAATCTTCTGTGTGGCGCTGACCCTGCCGTGTTGCTTTTCTCTGGTACTGTGGTGGTCTAGAAACTCCACTATTCCTGGATTTACTGTGATGTGTGTGTCAGTCACAGTCTTGGATCCGGTGTCTGTTCTGTGCGCTCCTCTGGGGTGAGTGATGATGGCACTCAAGCTCCCAGATGTGTTCCTCTGTCTTTCAGTTCTCCTCTCCTCAGACCCTAGCTAGGCCTGGAATCGAGCAGCAGATTGTGGAGAAGCCTGTCGCAGCTTCTTTACACCACAATCTCCCTTTCTCAGTTCTCCCAGGAACTGAACTCTCTCAGTACTGCCTCGTACTGAACTAACTACTTCCTCTTGACCTAGAGTATATAAGGGAGCTGGTTGAGCTCCCCCTCCTGGCCCAGAGGTGCTAGTGTACGTCAGTGTGTTGTGGGGCGGGAACCCGTGTGATGTTACTGTGGCACATTAACCCCTGGGGTGCCACATAAATACCTGATGGGGGAGGGGGAGAGTGAGGGGGGAAGATCTTCACAGAGAGAGAGGGGTTGCCTGTAGAATTTGGTCTCTACAGAAACCAGTGGTGGGAGGATTCGTAGGTTAGCTCTGGCTGTGTCTCTAAAACAATGAAAATTATTCATATTTTTCCAGACAGTAGGCAGGTAGGAGACCAGCTGGGTCCTAGTGACCTTCAACTATCACCATGCAGAGAAATACCTCTTAAACGGACAGAACTACAAGTCAGGATTTTGGGCGTCTGGCCAGACGCTGCGACCTTCTGCGAATGGCTCCAACAGCCTCCTCCATGTCTCCTAATACACCTGTGACAGTACTCCCTTTCTACGAGTGGTCTCTTGACAATCAGAACCAGGCTTGTCAGGATGGGAAAAGTGAAATGCGCGGATCAGCCTTGCGGCATTCACCCCTGCTGCTAGCATCCACATCCTTTCCTTGGGCTGTAACCCCTCTAGTGTACCAAATACTAAAGTGAATGGCCCAACATGCGAGAATCCATAATCTTTAAAATTTGAAACTCCAAATTCCCATCCACACAGATTGGCGCTGGTGGCAATGGGGACGGCTCTGATGAAGGCACATATTATTTGAGAAGGGATCTATGAAACACATTGTGAATCCTGAGTGCTTGAGGTAACTCCAGATGAAACGCTACCGGGTTAATGACAGTGGTTATTTTATAAGGACCAATGAATCTAGGTCCCAGCTTCCATGAATCCTGTAGATAACCACACAGTCATTCACACATAGGTCCGGACCAGGCGAGTGCTTCTTGTTAGCCATAAGTCTCAAGTTACTCTGCACACCTTGCCATGCAGACGAGAGTAAAGAGGCGAATTGTGCCTCCTCAGAAACTCCTGAATAAACTTTACAACTAAAGGTACCAGATTTAGGATGAAACTCATATGCACCAAAGAATGGGGACTCTTGGTGACAACTGTTTATAGCAAATTAAATTCAGCTAAAGGTAAATACGATGCCCAATCCTCCTGGTTTTCTGAGACAAAACACCTTAGATAAGTTTCTAAATTTTGATTTGTGCGCTCAGTCTGTCCATTAGACTGAGGGTGAAAAGCAGGAGAATAGGACAACTAGACCCCCAATCGAGTACAAAAAGCTTTCCAAAACTTGGAAATAAATTGCGTACCGTGATCTGAGACCACATCGGAGGGAACCCCATTAAGTCTCACGATCTCACTGACAAACATCTGTGCCACAAAATGTACCATTTTGCTGAACCTATCAACCACTACTAAAAGCACCAACTTGCCTTCTGACACAGGGAGATCCGTGATAAAATCCATGGATTGATGTGTCCATGGTCTATTAGGGATGGACAATGGCAGGAGAGATCCAGACGGACTGTATGTGTAAATTTAGCGCATGCACAAACACTTAGCTGAAAAGAAAGCCAGACAGAAAGCTACACAGGAAGTCCATAATGCACTGCTGACCAGGAAGCTAGACTGCCGAGACACACCCACCGGTTTTCCCCATCGCGCATTGAGAAATAACGACACCAATGTTATTCTTTTCTTACTTTTATTGAGGGCATCCACGTAACACCACTCAAGTATATGTAAACAGGGGGTTGGATAGTTATGGCCGCAGCTCAACCGTAGGCACAAATCCGCCTTGTAATCTGAGGGGAAGAGGCCCGTATGCCCTCGGCCACCCGAGGCATGTTGGACCTCACCGGAGCCCTCTTCCACCAGCTGCGACTTAATAAAAACGTAAACTCATCCTTAGGGAGGGAGGGTGGGCGATGCTCACCCTGTGAGCAGTGTTGGTAAGAGAACGAATATGGCTGACAGGCTAGCTTATAAGACCCGAAGGCGGGCCTGAGGGGACAGCAGATGATAGGATGCAGGGAGATAAGGGGAACCAACTAGAAGCCCACTACGTGATAAGGAGAAGCAGGGGGGTTACAGATCTCAAGGGCTCTGCAGTCAGGGAGCATCAGCAGCAGCTGCATCTGAGGTGCCCTGCAGACTGCCGAGACACACCCACCGGTTTTCCCCATCGCGCATTGAGAAATAACGACACCAATGTTATTCTTTTCTTACTTTTATTGAGGGCATCCACGTAACACCGCTCAAGTATATGTAAACAGGGGTTGGATAGTTATGGCCGCAGCTCAACCGTAGGCACAAATCCGCCTTGTAATCTGAGGGGAAGAGGCCCGTATGCCCGAGGCATGTTGGACCTCACCGGAGCCCTCTTCCACCAGCCAAGGAGCAACGAGGACCAAGCACCGAGCTGCGACCCCCACCAACCGAACGAAGCGTCTTCTCCGAACCGCCTTGAACCTTGGCAAGGAAGATGTCTAACCCAATATCATTTAATATAAATCCCTAACCTAGTGTCCTCCAAGCTGATTCTGACACCATTTGTAAATGGCGGACTACTGTACTCCTTTTCTTGTCAGGAAGCAGACTAAACTATATGTATACGCATATATATATAATATTATTACTATATATACAGTTAGGGCCAGAAATATTTGGACAGTGACACAATTTTCGCGAGTTGGGCTCTGCATGCCACCACATTGGATTTGAAATGAAACCTCTACAACAGAATTCAAGTGCAGATTGTAACGTTTAATTTGAAGGGTTGAACAAAAATATCTGATAGAAAATGTAGGAATTGTACACATTTCTTTACAAACACTCCAAATTTTAGGAGGTCAAAAGTAATTGGACAAATAAACATAACCCAAACAAAATATTTTTATTTTCAATATTTTGTTGCGAATCCTTTGGAGGCAATCACTGCCTTAAGTCTGGAACCCATGGACATCACCAAACGCTGGGTTTCCTCCTTCTTAATGCTTTGCCAGGCCTTTACAGCCGCAGCCTTCAGGTCTTGCTTGTTTGTGGGTCTTTCCGTCTTAAGTCTGGATTTCAGCAAGTGAAATGCATGCTCAATTGGGTTAAGATCTGGTGATTGACTTGGCCATTGCAGAAGGTTCCACTTTTTTGCACTCATGAACTCCTGGGTAGCTTTGGCTGTATGCTTGGGGTCATTGTCCATCTGTACTATGAAGCGCCGTCCAATCAACTTTGCAGCATTTGGCTGAATCTGGGCTGAAAGTATATCCCGGTACACTTCAGAATTCATCCGGTCACTCTTGTCTGCTGTTATGTCATCAATAAACGCAAGTGACACAGTGCCATTGAAAGCCATGCATGCCCATGCCATCACGTTGCCTCCACCATGTTTTACAGAGGATGTGGTGTGCCTTGGATCATGTGCCGTTCCCTTTCTTCTCCAAACTTTTTTCTTCCCATCATTCTGGTACAGGTTGATCTTTGTCTCATCTGTACATAGAATACTTTTCCAGAACTGAGCTGGCTTCTTGAGGTGTTTTTCAGCAAATTTAACTCTGGCCTGTCTATTTTTGGAATTGATGAATGGTTTGCATCTAGATGTGAACCCTTTGTATTTACTGTCATGGAGTCTTCTCTTTACTGTTGACTTAGAGACAGATACACCTACTTCACTGAGAGTGTTCTGGACTTCAGTTGATGTTGTGAACGGGTTCTTCTTCACCAAATAAAGTATGCGGCGATCATCCACCACTGTTGTCATCCGTGGACGCCCAGGCCTTTTAGAGTTCCCAAGCTCACCAGTCAATTCCTTTTTTCTCAGAATGTACCCAACTGTTGATTTTGCTACTCCAAGCATGTCTGCTATCTCTCTGATGGATTTTTTCTTTTTTTTAGCCTCAGGATGTTCTGCTTCACCTCAATTGAGAGTTCCTTTGACCGCATATTGACTGGTCACAGCAACAGCTTCCAAATGCAAAACCACACACCTGGAATCCACCCCTGACCTTGTAACTACTTCATTGATTACAGGTTAATGAGGGAGACGCCTTCAGAGTTAATTGCAGCCCTTAGAGTCCATTGTCCAATTACTTTTGGTCCCTTGAAAAAGAGGAGGCTATGCATTACAGAGCTATGATTCCTAAACCCTTTCTCCGATTTGGATGTGGAAACTCTCATATTGCAGCTGGGAGTGTGCACTTTCAGCCCATATTATATATATATAATTGTATTTCTGAACATGTTTTTGTAAACAGCTAAAATAACAAAACTTGTGTCACTGTCCAAATATTTCTGGCCCTAACTGTATATACATATATATACATATATATATATATATATATATATTATTATTTTTATTTTTTTTTGGTAACCGTACTGTTCCATGACATCAAACCACCTCTAAGCCTAGACGTTGCCTTAAAGCCTGAACGAGAATAACCACGGCATCTTATTCATCATGTTTTCGAGGTTAACCGGGAGCGCCGAAAACCAGGGCAAACTTGGCAATTTACACACCTCATGCAGCAGGAGCTGGACTTAGAAATACCACCAAGCTGGACATTTGAAGTGATGGACGCGGGATGATAAATACCACACGTATGGTGGTTGAGCATGTGTACAAGGGAAACGGGCTGGGACTGCTGCCCTGGGTGGTGCTGAGTACTCCACTGATTCCTTCGTTTGTAATTGTAACCGTGCTGAATTTAGCTTTCTTCTGGGAAACACAAGCTCACAGTACTGATCAGCAAACGTCAGTCTGAAATCATTCTACTAGGACCAACACCATCTGGAACGAAACAACAGTTAGGATCTCTTCGCTAATGGCACCTAAACGCCAGGCGAAAACATTCCCAGTATGCTTTTAAAATACAGTGTACATTAATATATTATTGATGGTTGTTATTTCTTAATTTTTTTTTTTTTAATTTTGAATATAGTGGCTGCATATCAAACAACCCGCCAGCCAAATGTGTTACTTGTTATTTCTTGGCTATTTTATTTATTTATTCATTATTATTATTATTTTTTTTTTTTAGATATACCAGCTTAATTGTACGCACCTGGGCGTAGCAGACGATGTCTCAATATGTTCAAATGTGTAACGATATATGACATGAACCTGTCCTCCTGCAGTATAGACATCTGCAGTATCCCTCTGTGGACTAGAGGACTACTAATAATAATAATAATATAATAATAAAGCTTTATTTATATAGCGCCAACATATTCCGCAGCGCTTTACAATGTAGGGTTAGCGTACAGAAAATATACAGTAATTACAATAGAGAACAAATAAAATACAATCATTGGATACAAAAACAATAGGCATAGAATCAATGTGAAAAAAAAAGATACAATAAATAAAGCAAGAAATGAAGGTGACCCTGCTCAAAAGAGCTTACAATCTACAACGGGATAGGGGTTGTACAAGGTGCCGGGGCTTATTGCACTGGTGGTCCAGGCATCTTGAGGAAATGGGGTATAGGGCTAAGCTTACATGAATGGTCATCAGTCTGTGTAGACCTTTATGGTTTGGTGGAGTTTGTAGAAGAATAATGTCCAGAGGATAGCCCATTCACTGTCTACAGTACAATGGACATGTTAGGGAGTATGATAGGCCGCCTTAAAAAGATGCGTCTTTAGGGATCGTCTGAAGCCATGCAAGTTGTGGATAGTCCTGATTTCTTTGGGTAAAGCATTCCAGAGGTTTGGTGCAGCTCTGGAAAAGTCTTGGAGCCGGGAGTGGGAGGATCGGATTAGTGCAGATGTTAGTTGAAGGTCATTTGAGGAACGTAGAGAGCGGGTGGGGTGATAGACAGAGATGAGGGAGGAGAGGTAGGGGGGAGCTGCACTGTGAAGAGCTTTGTGGGTGAGAACAAGCAATTTGAATTTGATCCTGTAATATACGGGCAGCCAGTGCAATGACTGGCACAGAGCAGAGGCATCTGAGTAACGATTGGCCAGATGGGTGATCCTGGCTGCTGCATTAAGGATGGACTGGAGAGGAGAAAGTCTGGTGAGGGGGAGGCCGCTTAATAGAGAGTTGCAATAGTCAAGGCGGGAATGGATTAGGGCCACGGTGAGGGTTTTTGTGGTTTCCAGGGTGAGAAAGGGGCGGACTCTAGAGATATTCTTCAGGTGTAAGCGACAGGAGCGGACGAGAGATTGCGTGTGGGAGGAGAAGGAGAGATCGGTGTCAAATATAACACCCAGACAGCGAGCCTGCTGCCTAGGCGTTATCGTGGTGCCGCACACTGAGAGAGAGATGTCCGATTTAGGGAGGTTAGTGGATGGGGGGAGCAGAAGAAGTTCAGTTTTGGAAAGGTTTAGTTTCAAATAGAGAGTGGACATGATATTGGAAACGGCAGCTAGACAGTCATTGGTGTTCTTTACTACCGCAGGGTAAGGTCAGGGGCTGAGGTGTATAGTTGAGTGTCATCAGCATAAAGATGGTACTGGAAGCCAAATCTGCTGATGGTCTGTCCAATCGGGGCCGTGTAGAGAGAGAAGAGGAGAGGGCCAAGGACTGAACCCTGAGGGACCCCAATAGTGAGGGGAAGAGGGGGGAAGTGGAGCCAGCAAAAGATACACTGAAAGAGCGGTCAGAAAGATAGGAGGAGAGCCAGGAGAGAGCAGTGTCCTTTATGCCAATGGAGTGCAGCATAGAGAGTAGGAGCTGATGGTCGACAGTGTCAAAAGCTGCAGAGAGATCAAGGAGAATAAGCAGAGAGTGGTCACCATTACGTTTTGCTGTCAGAAGGTCATTGGTCACTTTGATGAGGGCAGTTTCTGTGGAGTGAACGGGGCGGAAACCAGACTGTAATGGATCTAGAAGAGAGTGAGCGGAGAGGTAACGGGTGAGGCGGGAATAGACCAGGCGCTCCAAGAGTTTAGAGATGAAGGGGAGATTGGAGACTGGTCTGTAGTTATTTGTGCAGGTTGGGTCAAGAGTGGTTTTCTTTAATAATGGAGTAATGATCGAGTGTTTGAAGGAGCGGATGTTTATAAAATGGCTTACTCATGATAAGTGATGTAATGTATTTACTCAGTGACTACCCCCACAGAATGCTACTCTGGGGCCTAATACGAGAATTGACCCTAAATCAGTCATGTGATGTATGTAAAAGTGACTCCCAGCGGAATTATGGGTGCATCTGTGATGTATATTACAAGCGGTGGCTCAGGATGAGTAATGTAATGTGTGTATGAAGGAACTGCCCTAGCAGAACCTGAAGTGAAGCTCTGGAGTATAATCCATGAGATAAATAGACATGATTGATGCATGTGAGTACACAAATGCCCGCGGCAGCAGAATAGTGAGTACCCCTATCTGTTGATGCATGCCCATGCCTCCGACCTAGCTCGCGCTTGCCTTGATACCTGTGCTTTTCCTATGTTACTGTTAGAAGTAAGTATCCCGACCACGTGCCTCGCATACCTGAGCATAATCATTACCCCCGGTGACTTGCTCGTGATTGACTCATCTTCGAGATAAATGCCTGTATCCGCAGCTAAGCGGACTATGCTTGTGTATACTCCTGCTGGAAGGATGCTGTAATTCAAGTCCTCCGGGAGAGAAAAGTATCAAAGTATACACCTTGTGATTGGTAACTTACTCTGTGTTAAGGCCACCCTACACACACCAACCCATCCGCCCAACCTCTGACCAACCCGCCGGCCACAGTGAATCCACGGACACACCGCTCCACTGTACACAGCCACAAAATGGAGCAACGCGTCCACGACCCCACCGCAACCAGCAAGCTGGCCAGAAGCCGGACAGACAAGTCGATGCGTGCAAACCGGCCCCTACTGCCGGCGTGCCTGCTGTGAGGCCCAGGCATTTAGAAACCAAGAATGCAGCCAAGAAAAGGCCGGACAAGTGTAGGTGAATAACAGAAACTGTTTTCCCACATAAATTTGTTAGCTCCTCCCCAATACAAGGCTGATGCTGAAATTATTATTATTATTATTTTATTTATTTATTTATTTTATTTAAAACCCACAGACTCTGAGTCGAGCCACTGTAATTAGCTAATCGCTGAACTAACCTTAGACAGCCCACACTATGTATGACTATTACTGGTTTCTGTTTGCTAGTTTGCCTTTGGGTGGTTCCAGGCACCCTGCAGAAGCCGATAGGTGAGCACCTTCCAACCCGGTATCACGGTTGCATAAACTCCGAAAGCAGGGATCGCTGCCAATCACATCTTTGACCTCAGCTGGTTCCTGGAACCTTAGGGAAATCGAGCGATAAGCACCTTCCAAACCGGCCTGAAATGTGGTCTCAAGATTACTAAAATTAAACAAAGCAAGGCTCAGTTATCTTATTGAACATATTATAGCAAGATGGGTTTATGTCTTAGTTATTTAAATTGTAAAACCCTGCGTAATATGTCCTCTAAAAATAAAGGATTATTATTTTTAATTTATTTTTATTCATTTATTTATTTACTAGCTGGGAGCCCGATGCACATGCATCGGGATTCTAGAAGGGCGAGTCTCTGACTCGCAATGGCCACTTCGCGGCCAATGCTTCGCGCTGAAAAGGCGACTCGCCATGCCCGCTGCGCGGGCATAGCGAGTCGCCTTAGAACTGCTCGCAATGGCCGCTGCGCGGCCAATGCTTCGGGCGTATCCACATGACCACGCACGACTCGCAATGGCCGCTTCGCGGCCAATGCTTCGCACGTATCCACATGACCACGCCAGGGGCAAAAAAGACATTCGCAATTATATAATAGATAATTATTATTATTATTAATTTTTTTTTTTTTTTTGTTATTTATTTATTTTTATTTATTTATTATTATTTTTTTTTTCTTTTTTAACTGTGGACATTGGCGCTGTGCATAGATGATTTCGGGGTTTACCAGAGTGCCCTATTAACAACATGTTAGCACTGAAACATTCGGGCTAAGAAAACCGGAATGTTCATCCAGGGGCAGGATGACTTAGACAGGGGGCACATGGGAACCTGAACTTATTAATTTTGTTATGCATTACTGTTTTCTATGTAAGTGGTGGCAGACAAGCCCCCCATTAACATTTTTTTTTTTTTTTTTTGCAATAGTTTGAAGGCCAGTGCCCAATGAAGGGGGGGCTTTTTATTTCTTTATTTATTTTTTGATCGTAAGAGACAAATGTAATGAGCCAGCTCATAGATAATAACGCGTATGCTGAACAAATATTTGGATATGTGTTGCCTCGTTTGTCTGTACTACTGCTATTTTGCTATTAATTTGATGCCTTATTGTATATATATATATATATATATATATATAGATACTTGTGAATAAAGGCTGCAGCACTCAATTTCAGTTGTTATTCGCCTTTAATGGCCTTCAGGCAAAGGTAGCGACGTTTCGGTCAGTGGTGACCTTTTTCCAGCAATCACTTACTGCAAATGCTGGAGGCTATATAGATCCTCCAATGTTCAATCTTATTAGCCAATCAACTATTTTACATACATTTTTACAATACATTTGTGACTTAAACTTATATCATACATTTTCCTTGTGTCCATTATATACATATGGTTATTTTCTGATTATATTGTGATACATATTCCACATTACTCAAAGTTATATTCATAAGTGCACAAAGTGGGTTAATTGGCGGCCAGGTGCCCGCTTAATTAATCATATCTATTGTACATTACCCCAGCGTGTTGATTGCCATGTGCAGCCTAGGCTGCACATGGCAATCAACACGCTGGGGTAATGTACAATAGATATGATTAATTAAGCGGGCACCTGGCCGCCAATTAACCCACTTTGTGCACTTATGAATATAACTTTGAGTAATGTGGAATATGTATCACAATATAATCAGAAAATAACCATATGTATATAATGGACACAAGGAAAATGTATGATATAAGTTTAAGTCACAAATGTATTGTAAAAATGTATGTAAAATAGTTGATTGGCTAATAAGATTGAACATTGGAGGATCTATATAGCCTCCAGCATTTGCAGTAAGTGATTGCTGGAAAAAGGTCACCACTGACCGAAACGTCGCTACCTTTGCCTGAAGGCCATTAAAGGCGAATAACAACTGAAATTGAGTGCTGCAGCCTTTATTCACAAGTACCTGTATAATATAGGTGGCTGGACACCACCTCAAGGACTGATAAGCACCTAGCTATTGCTACAAAGAAACGCTGCTCAATAACCATTATTTGATATATATATAGATAGATAGACATAGACATATCTGTTTATTTTATTTATTTATTTTTATTTATTTATTTATTTATTTATTTTAAGACAGTGATCCCCGGAGTGGCAGGAGTTTAACGACACAGTGTTACATGGGGAATTAATACATCTATGCTTACCTGACCATAGGTGGCATTATGTGAACTAGGAGGGAATGTACAACCACTACCTACATGCAAACATAAGGCATGATTGAGGGATTACCCCTAGTGATTTACATAACCTGACAATACGGGACTTACCCTCCATCAGCTTGTCCGGCTGTGGCGTCTCACCTGGTTAGCCGGTACCTGTGACCTGCCATTGATAATGAACACGAGAAAACACTAACAAACATAAAGATGGTGAGATTGAAAACCCACATGCAGAATACACAATGTACAACTACATTTTCTTCCTACCCGTGCTGTTTGTTCTATGCACATGTGTTTGAAAGCTAATGCAATGAATATTTATTTATTTTTATATATATAATTATTTTAATTAAATAATTACTTAATTAATTTATTTATTTATTTAACTTAAGTACCTGAACGGCAGGTGATGGATGTTGGGCCAGTTCACCGTACAAGTGACCAGCACATATGCGGGTTCCACAATGTGAATGCTATCGCAGGATGCTTTGGCAGGGGTAGGAGGTTTGCACCCAGTACTACTCATGGTAGTGTGTGTCCGGGGGACCTGACAGGCTCCAGTCAGTGAAAATGCTGTCACTGACTGTGATTAACCCTGTGCGCAGTTGTATCCGCCGGGCGCTGCGACTGCTGCCGCTGACTGCCAGATGTGACAATACCATCGAGAAAACATTCACAAGGAGCCTGCCTTTTCTCCCGTATCTGTTTTGTTCTCCTCCAGGGTTTACATCTTTTCACCTATCATACATCTGTGCCATGGCTGCTGACAATTGTATCTATTTATTGGTGCAATCTGAAATAAAACAAAAAGCACTCATGTGGTGTTATGAGAGTATTATCACACAACACATAGCACACAGCAGTGGGAAAACATAGGAGGGATGACGGATCACCAAAGTTCCCATGACAAAAGGTGCAGACTTATAACAGCCTCTTGTGTTTTTGGATGGCAGGGGAGGGGGAGAGGCAACTGTGTGGCTCATCCCAGGTCTAAAGGAGCCGTAATGGGTAGGAGCAGATTCTCCCGAGAGCTGATACACCACCCCCTTTATCTCTGGCCCACTGTTATACAGAGACTCCTGTGATGGGGAATGTGCACCTCCCCCACTGCCTGCAGAACCTCACACTAGATATACGGCTCTTTGTGTAGTTACAGACAGACAAATGTGGCGCCCCTGCGTCCAGGAGGCCACAAAGCGAACTGCAGCCAGGCAGGTAGGACATTGTTAAACACTAACACCCTCACAGCCCACACAACCCACGTGCAGAGAAGGTTACATCCAGCCCTGAGATTAGAGACTATATGAGATCGGAGGGGTGGTGGATCAGAGGAGTGGGTTGGGCACAGTAGAAGGTCAGGTGACTGACAGTATATAGTGAGGGGGAGGAGTGAAGGAGTTCAGTAAGCCATGGTGCTGAGAAGCAAAGACCAACAGTAGGCCGGAGTAGGCTGAGCTGTAAAGACCAAAGAACAGCAGAGTGAGCTGAGAAGTAAAGGCCAGAGAACAGCAGGAGGTCGAGCTGAAGCTGAGCAGGAGAGAGCCACACTGCCTGGAAGTGCAAGGCTGAGGAGTGCAGACCCGTACTGAGCCAGTGCGAGCCAGATGGGGGGGAAAGCCCGTCCGACGCTGAAGCCACCAGGAGTGTGAGAGAGCCGAGAGGGACGGTGTAACCCGGGGCCCTAGTACTACAGCTAAAGCAACTGACTGCAGGCGGAGTAGCCCTCCTATATACAGAAAGGAACAGAGAGAGAAGGAGCCTGGTATCCTAGTGCTGAGGATTACTGGAGGCTGGGCTGAAGTAGAGTGTCGGCTCTAAAGGGGACCGTAGTTCACCCGGCATCCCCAGATAACACGACGAGGGGTCTGAGTTTCAGATTGAGATCCCTAACCCTAAAGGACAGGCAGCTCAGTGACGCCATACTGTCCAGTGTCGCACAACGCAGAGAAAGAGAATGCAATAGCCCGGAAAGGGACACTAAAGACTGTGTGAGGGGTCACAGAGGGAGAGGCCTGGCTGCAGAAGCAGAAAGAACCCGTGTACTTGAACTGTGTACCAACTGCAAATGACCTGTAAACTGCTTGAAGGAAACAACAAGTAAAGCTTTGGAAAACTCTGAATTGTCTCTCTTGTCAGTCCCTATCTGCAGACCATTCCTCCCTACAGATCCAGCCTGTCAGCACCAGCCAGGAGGAGAGATCCCTGCAGTGCCTGCAAGTAAGTGTGCTACCACTACACAAGAGACTTTAACTCCTTACTGCCCCGGGGGATACAGTTCTCCCCACTGGAACTATACCATCTCCGCTGCCACTCCATCACCCCCGGAGGTTCTGCAGCAGCGGCGGCCCCATCACTGGCCGCACCAAGTGGGTGGCGTCACCCGTGACAAATCCCCTTGTAAATAATTCCCCTTTATTTGCCGAGCCAGGGACACGGTCCGGACCAAGCCACCTGTGACATCCCCAGTACCGTCCGGTCCGGTACCGAGTACCCCAGTCCCGTGGGGCCCGACACAAACACAGAATGCTGATATTATAGCTGGAGCTAGGAAAGAACTACAAGCCCCAATGAATGAATGAATCTGACCCACTGCTTATCACCTACCTGGCAGCGCCGACGCTGCCAAGCTGTGTGACCGGCCGGATGTGATGGTCTATTAAAACTCTGCTCTCCTGTGTTTTGTGGGTCGACTAAGAGGGAGCTGGTACCCACAAGGGGGGCGAGCCATTTGGCTCCCTCCCGGACGATCCTATCCCTTACCTCTGCTCCCAGGGGGTCCATCGTCAGTGCAGCGTTGCTCACCCTGTGAGCAGTGTTGGTAAGAGAACGAATATGGCTGAACAGGCTAGCTTATAAGACCCGAAGGCGGGCCTGAGGGGACAGCAGATGATAGGATGCAGGGAGATAAGGGGAACCAACGAGAAGCCCACTACGCGATGGGGAGAAGCAGGGGGTTACAGATCTCAAGGGCTCTGCAGTCAGGGAGCATCAGCAGCAGCTGCAGCTGAGGTGCCCTGCACTCCAACTCCAAATATGCTATCTCCAGCAATGCATCAAAGGAGCCAAGGGGTATAAATACAGACAGCTGAAAGTAAGCAGGTAGGAGACCAGCTGGGTCCTAGTGACCTTCAGCTATCACCAAGCAGAGTAATACCTCTTAAAATGACAGAACCACAATTCAGGATTTTGGCTGTTTGTCCAAATGCTGCGACCTTCTACGAGTGGCCCCAACAGCCTCATCCGTGTCTCCTGATACACCCGTGACAAACACATACATACACTTTCCTCATCTGTCCTCCATTCCTTTGGCGTCATCTTTCCTCGCAGGCTCTGTGGAAAACTTAATGATGCCGCGGTCCAGTCCAAAGGGCCGCTGTGGTCCCTGCTTTATTATGTATCCAGGGCACCGCTCAACAAGCTCTCTCACTCAGATCAATATCAGCTGCTGGCGACATTATACGCCGACATTAGCTGCTGGCCCCTGATTGGCCGGGGGCTGCTATTGATCCACCTGAGGGAGAGAGCTTGTTGAGCGGCCTCTTGCACTGGACCGCAGCATCGTCAAGTTTTCCATGGAGCATGCAAGCCGCACAGGGAAGGGAGCTACAGGGGCCCTCGTGTTTGAGACCCCCTGGCGTACAGGATAAATGTATACTAGTCCAGAATGTTCTGTACCCAAATTGCTACCAATATCATTCAACTTAACCCACAAAAACACAACTCAGTTCCGTACCTCCTCGTCTCACAAGTAAAAAAACAGTATAACTTACACTCCCTAATCCAAATGCCCCTCCCGACTGAGCCCCACAGTGCCTAAACCAAAGTTAACGTCCACATATTTACACTGTTGTTATGAGGACAGCCAGCCTAATATTCGGTGTGTGTGTGGGTCGAAAAGCACAAGCTGCGCAAAATGCATAAGCATTACAATGTACTGGGTACTGTAAGGCTTTATTTGCAATTTTTAATTCGCAACATTTACTGCATTTGACTCTATGGGCATTTTCCAGAGATAAAATCATCACTACATCCATTGGTTAACTCCCAGAGGGATGTAATTTCTAAAATGTGGTTTCTTCTGTTCTACACTTAAGAGTTTTACAAATGGAGTCCGCAAACTATTTTAAGAAAATCTCTGCTCCAAAAATCAAATGGTCCTCCTACCCTTCAGAGTCCTGGAGTATGGCCAAGCAGTACTGTACAGTCACATATGTGGTATTGTTAAGGAGAAATTGCATTACACATTTGGTGCCCTTTTTTATTTATTCCTCTTGTAAAAATTGTAGATCTTGAGTTAAACAAATTTTAGTGCTAAAAATGTAACTATGTTTTCTCCATCGCTTGATAGTATAAGATTTTGTGACATACCTGTTGTGTCATTATGCACATTGCACCCCTAGATCAATTCACTGATGGATGCAGTTTGTAAAATGGGGTCACTTGGGAGGGACTTCTGCTATTTTTTCACCTCAGGTTCTCTGTCAGTACAACATGGCACCCCCAAGCCACTCCAGCTAAATGTGAAATCCAATATGGCGCTCCTTCCCTTCTGAGCTTGTACCTCAAAAGTAGTTTTTAATCACATATGAGGTATTGGAGAAAGATAAAACAGGTGTCCAACAAAAGCGCTCCCTCAGGTACACCGGTAGAAGATTAAAAGAACAAATATATTTAATAAATAAAGGAGTGCTTCATGTATCCTACAGAAGCACAGATTTTGTTCACCATTGTATCTACCACACGGTCCAGAGCATGGAGCAGTTACCAGGAAACAGGCCAGTACACCTAGAAACATGGAGGGGGACCATAGGAGGGCAACAACCTAGCAGCAGGAATGCTACCTCGTCTTTTGTGCAAAGAGAAACAGGAGGAGCAGTGCTAGAGACCTGCAAAATAATATCCGGCAGGCAACTATCTCAGACCATATGCAGGTGCAGTGGGCCCTGGGTTCCTTCTGATGCATAAAAATGCTAGGCCACATGGCTGAAGCATGTCAGGTGTTCCTGTATGATGAAGACATTGATGATATGGACTGGCCTGCTCGTTCCCCAGACCTGCAAGCACTTCTGGGACATATCTTGATCCATACACCTAAACCACATTGTACCACAGAGCGTCCAGGAATTAGCTGATGCTTTAATCCAGGTCCAAAAGGAGATCCCTCAATAGAACGTCCACTGCCTCATCAGGAGCATGCCCAGGTGTTGTAAGGAGGTCATACAGGCACTTGGAGGCCACACACACTACTGAACCTCATTTTCTCGCCTTGAGGCATTTACACTGAAATTGGATCAGAATGTAATTTGATTGTCCACTTTGATTTTGAGCATCATTCCAAATCTGGACCTCCATGGGATATTAATTTTGATTTATATTCATCATTTATTTTTGTTTTATTGTTCTTAACACATTCCACTATGTAATGAAGATTTGCAACTGGAATATTTATTTAAAGCTGCTTTCACATCAGCGATTTTTGACCTACATGGCAGATCCGGCAGTTTTGCCGCATCTGCTGCGTAACGGCTCACTTGCGGCAAGCCTGCGTTCACCCCATTTCATTCCCTATGTGACTTGCGGTCATGTGCGGCACTTGCAGTATTGCCGAGTCTTGCAAATCCGTCACTTGCAGCAACGGAAAAAAAACACTGTTGGTTTTTTTACTTGCCACAAGTGCCGGATCCGTGATGGCAAAAATCGCTGATGTGAAAGTAGCTTAATTGAGATCTAGGATATGGTGTTTTCCCTTTGTTTTTTCGAGGACTGTATTTTGTGTGACATACCGTAAATGTAATAATTTACAATATTTTCATAAAAAAAAACACAAAAATATCATACTCAATTTATCACTAACATGAAGTCCAATGTCACGGAAAAACATTGTTAGAAGAACTGATATCAGTTGAAATGTTCCAGAGTTGTTACATCATAAAGAGACACAGGTCACAATAGGAAAAAAATGGCCTGGTCATGAAGGTGAAAACAGTCTTGGGGGTGAATGTGTTAACAATCTTCCTAAAATGGGATGTTGAATAATTCCAGAGGTGAAATATTTAAAGCACCACACCAGCAATTTTTTTTTTATCACAATGCTGTAGTGGTGTTTTAAATGTTAGTCCCTTGCCCATTGTGTTATACTCACCTTCCACCAGCTTAATCCTTTCGGCAACAAAAAGTGACCTGCTGGTAATGTTTCACTGAAGTGCTGAAGGCCACTTTTCAATACATCTACATGAAAGCCTCATTTTGGCTTCATTCTAGCTCTCATACAGATGTTTTGGGAGCTTGGGACATAACTTCTGACTTCCATGCAGTCAGATGTTAAGGTACCTTTACACACGGCTACATTTCTAGGGTGGCTACAGGTAACTTACTGGCTGCAGTGAAATCATGGAGACATGATTCCATTTGTACACAGCAACAAGATAGAACCATGTATCCATGATTTCACTGCAACCAGTAAGTTACCTGGTGACAAGCTACAAATGTAGCCGTGTGTAAAGGTACCCTTAAGGTACCTTTACACGCCGCCACTTCGTAGCAATTTCAAGGCAACAGACACAAAAATCCCGATTGCCAGGCAGTTGCTACCACGCAGTGGCGGCGTGTAAAGGGCCTTTATGGGCACAAAATGGCACCGAAGAAGTGAAGCAGCCGGAAGGGGAGCATATGACAGGGAAGGGATGTTACACCTCGTACACACAATGGACCGCTCCATACACATGGCTTAGCTCCGTACACACACGGCTCCGCTCTGTATACATTGTACACACATGGTTCCACTCTGTACACCTCATACACACATGGCTCCGCTCCCTACACCTGATACACACACGGCTTCGCTCCGCACACATTGTACACACTAGGCTCCGCTCCGTACACCTGGTACACACATGGCTTCGCTCCGCACACCTTGTACACACTAGGCTCCACTCTGTACATGTCATACACACGACTCCACTCTGTACACCTAGTACACCAATGGCTCCACTCCGTATATGACGCACCCCGGGCCGTGGGGTACTCAGAGCCGGATCTGCTGTTCTACTGGGGGAGTCACGGGGGTCGAGGCCCGGTCCCATGGCCCTGGGTGTCGAGTTATTAAGAGTTCTGGGGGTAGTGGCATGAGGGTATTTGTCGAGACGCCACCAGTAGTATGCGGCTATTAGTGGCTGTGATGCGGGATCTCTGGGGATGATGGGAGTGCAGCTGTGATGATTTCGCTCGCCAGGGGCGGAGCAGATCCCCAGGGCAACCGGGAAAATCTATAGCGGTGGCAAGCTATTGGGGGTGCAGAACTGAGGGCGCGGAATGACCGACAGACACAGAGGTTGAAGTCTCCATTACCTTTATTGGTGAAAGCAGCAGGATTGTCCAGGGTACCATCCACAAGAGATGTTAGGAGTCCGGGTGGCCTGGAAGCAAGTTGGGTCTCCTCACCCGGTGACTTCTGAGGCCTCCCTGTTGTGCTACTCTTAGCGGGTTCTGGCTGCCTGTTGCTAAGCTGCAATCCTCTCCCTGCGTAAAGTCTCTCACCCATATGGCAGGCAGCTCAAACCTTTCCAGGTACTACTCCTCTGGCTACCATCCCTGAGCTCTCTGGTGCTGCTGTGCCTCCTGGGCTTTGTTGTGGCTGGGCAACTTGGAATCTCCCACCCTCCTGTGTTGGCTGCTGGAACTAGAGTGCCTCACAGCCTCAGACTCTGGCGCTCTGCATTGGGGTGAGCCTGACAACCGGCTCCACTCCGCAGACCTGCTTCTCCACTTCCTCAGACCTTCTCCTATGGGTCCCTCATGCTGGCTAGTCTTTGCCCTGAGACAAGCCTTACTCTGCTTCAGTCCATGGGATCTCTTCACAGTCCTCCTAGCGACTAAACTTGGTGTCTCTCTGCTCTACCTGGGACGAGCTTGGAACAGCTTCAATCCACAGGTCCTCTTCACAGTCTTCACAGGAACTGAACTGACTAATCCCGCCCCCAGGCCAGAATTTATAGGGCACCTCCCCTGAACTCGGGTTTCAGAGCTCTCCTTTCTGTTCTGGAGTTGGGAAGGTGTTGTGTGTGGTGGGCTTAGCTGGTGTGGATACCTCCCCTTGCTTCCAAGCATGACATCACCCCCCTAGGGAGGCAATGTCATCATGGCAACCGGACTCTGGGGTGCCACATATATGTCATATGTGGCACCCTGGCACCTTGTTGGGCACCACAGAAATCCTTAGGGCATGAATGGAGTTAACAGCAAAGCAATACTCACAAACACCACAACACCTTAGTACACCTGGTTTCACCCCGAGCCTCTAGGGGGTGCTCCACTGGTCACTTTGAGCCAGTTTCCCCTATAAATAGAGTCTTGGAGGGAGAAACTTCAGAGTGTGTGCAGTCGCTACAAGAGCTGCCAGCCAGTGTCAAACCTCCATCCTATGAGGGACACACTAGGCCCAACCAGCCAGCTGGCAAGTGAAGAGACCCTTGCAATTGGGGTCAGAGGAGAAAGGAGAACACCTCTCAAGGAACACAGAGTTATTCTGACTCTTTCCTTACTAACCGGTTACTGGAACCGAAGCTGTGAGAGCTACCCAGCCACCACAGAGAACCAGCACGTCAAACAGGAGGTTTAGCCACCTGTTCCACCTGATGCACCTACCCACGAGAGCCCAGGGAAGAGTACTGATCCTGCTCAAACCCTTTTACAGTGCCCTCAGTGCTGCTAACCAAGTGAAGCAAGTTCCATTGAACACACTGCCCGGTCCGGCTGGATTCCACATCCACCCGACCTTAATGAAAGAGATAGAGAAAGGAAGCCTACTACAACCGCTTGCTGTGAATCTCCAGGATTGCTAACTTCACTAACCCAGTCTGGCGTACCTGAAAACCACCAGTAAAAGGTACTTAAAAGACTTTAGTGTGTCTGTGTCTGACTCCTGGGCCTAACAGCAGTGCTACCGCAGCTGCCTCACAACATCTTGTGCAGCTCCCGGCTCCGGGGACTCCCGCTCATTCTGTGGGGAGCGTTCCATCTTGCTGCCTAACATCCCACGGAGGCCCAGCAGCGTCGGTACCGTTACCGAAACCCGCAGGTGGCGTCACGAAGACATTTAACCCCTACTGTTCCACCATTCCCCCTATTGATCTGGACCACCGGGCCTCACAGCCGCAGACGCGGTTCCGTGACAAGAGGAGAGTCAACGCCTGCGACGTGAACACCTCGGCTACGGTGAGTCAGAATTAATTCTGACTCACCGTGGCCGGGACTCCGGTTTAGACAGGCGGTAGCTCCTTCCTCCTTGTCACGGGTGGACCGTGCCTGCCGGTAGTGGGGCCCGGTTGAGTGCAGATCAAAAGGGTTGAAGACGTCTTCCGGGAACAGATTAAGGGGTTAATTTGTCGTGACGCCACCTATGAGTGTTTCGGTAAGTCCTACTGACGCTGCGGGGCCTCCGGGGGATGGATAGCAGCAAGAAGGAACGCTCCCCACAGGCTGAGCGGTGATCCCTGGAGGCTAGAGCTGCTTGAGATGTTGTGCGGCAGCTGCGGTTACCTTGTGTGCAGACGGACGTAATCATAAGGAAGCACGGACACTGGAAGTCTCTATAACGGGTCTTTTACTGTAACCAGCAAGCAGTACATGGTATACAGTTGTAGGTAGCAGACCGGGTGGACTCAGCAGTGGTAGGTATCCCTCAGAGATCCGCGGTGTTCCTCCATTCTATCTAAGTAGGTTGCCGTTGTTGCCCAGGAATACCAGGTCGGGTACAGGGAGGCTGCTTGAATGCCCTATCCAAAGTATACGTGATGGATGTTTTGGGGAGCCTTGGATCCCTCGGTGGGTACACCGCTGGTTAGACAACTGGAATTTGGCGGTGGTGGGGTGCTCCTGTAAAGCTGCTCCTCCACGCTTCTGGTTCGCATAGCAGAGCTGAACTGCTGCTAGCTTCGGTACCAGCAAACCGGCTGTATAAGGGCGCGGGGTGGTTTTGGACCCACATGTTGATGCCCAAGTTTGGTTGGTAATGCACCGGGAGTAATGGTGCTCAACCGTGGTGAAAGTGAGGAGATGGCCGGTAGAAGGTGGCCAGGGGGCTGCACCGACTGTGCAACCCCCTCTCCTAGGTTGCAGAGCTGGAATCTGCAGAGGTCTTCTAAGTTGCTGTTACTTCTCCAGACCCGAGACTAGAACTCTCTAAGCTGGACTAAACTTCCACTACACACTACCCTGGCACTCCGCCCACCAGGACCTGGATTGGTCCCCTCTACTAGTGAGGCATGCAGGGTATGAATCTCTGAGTTAACCACATAACTACTGGGTCAGAGAATATTGCTGCTGCATTTATGGCTGCAATACCCTCCTGTGACGCACTCGTTGTGGGGCGCCACACATACACAAATGACTACACTATGTACACACAGCTGCGCTCCGTACACCTCGTACACACTCAGCTCTGCTACATCCACACTGTAAATCCGTCCTGACCCCACACACAAACTTCACCTCATCCAGCACCATGACAACCAGCACACAGAGTCCTGCATACAGTGAGGAGCTGATCATGTGACACCTGACTCCTCCCCTCCATGTGACATCATCACAGGTCCTGTAAGCACAGAGCAGTCATATATTAGGTGTGCGGCTCTGCAGGTGGAGCTCTATGTTCTCTGTATCTCTCTATGTTCTACACGTTCTATCTCCTCATATGTTTCCCCTTATTATCTCCAGTCATTGTATTATTACACAGGATTCTTTATGATGTTACATGGTCATCTTCTCCCCATTCAGGTCCCTACAATATCGGATCCTCTCAGTGGAGATCTTCTATACAAGACAATTCTCCTGATTGACCCATCAAGGATGGATATGGACAGGGACAAGATGGCGGAGAGGATATTATTACACCTCACCCTAGAGATCCTCTTCCTTGTTACTGGAGAGGTGAGGAGAGATTGTGATGACAATGTCACATGACATCATTCTTATCTATGGACAGAACTGGAGAGGTGAGGACTCGGGAAATGTCTGGAGACTGGAGATTTATTAATGTGTCTCTCCATAACCAGGATTACACAGTAGTGAAGAAGACCTCTAGTGAGTCTGAGGGAAGACCCCTGAGCCCAATCACAGGGCCTCCACCTCACCCCCTGATACATGAGGACATCAATGACCAGAAGATCCTAGAACTCACCTACAAGATGATTGAGCTGCTGACTGGAGAGGTGACACTGCTGGGAATGCTGCTGGGACATTATACAGTAACGCTATGGAGGGATCGGGGGTGACGGTATCATTGTATGTGTCAGGTTCCTATAAGGTGTCAGGACGTCTCCGTCTATTTCTCCATGGAGGAGTGGGAGTATTTAGAAGGACACAAAGATCTGTACAAGGACGTCATGATGGAGGTTCCCCAGCCCCTCACATCACCAGGTAATAGAGGTGACTAAATACACACGGCCTATAATTATCTGTATGTAAAGAATGAATTCAGTCCCTGTATGTGTCTCCTCCAGTTCTATCCAGTAAGAGGACAACACCAGAGAGATGTCCCCGTCCTCTTCTCCCACAGGACTGTAAACAAGAAGATCCCAATGTTCCTCAGGATCATCAGGTAGATGGAGAGAAGGTGTCATGAAATCTCCCTATGATGTGTAGACGGCTGTGAAGGTCTTGTGCTCAGTCTTGTTTTATCCACCAGTATTATATGTTTTATACTTGTGTAATGAGAACAGTGGAGATGGCAGGATTAGAGCTGATCATAGATGTGACTTCTATATCTGTCTGTGACTTTTACATAATTTGTTTCAGGGTGAAGATCTGACCCATATTAGTACTGCAGAGAGGAATGATGAATGGTGTAAAGAGGAGATTCCTACAGATAACTGCCCAGGTGAGTAGTAACCACAATATACAGAGAAGTCAGATTCTTCTGTCATCGGCTGTGGCTGCTTTAGCAGCGTTGTAGTCCTGCCATATCAAATGGTCACTATTTTGCTGCTAGATGACCACATGCTCGTCCAACCAAAATTGTTCCCATTATTTGGACCTTGAAAGTCCTTGTGTTGGAGTAAGATCTGTTTCAGTTAAGGCCCCATCACACGTGTCAATCTGACCGACATCGCAGGCCAGCTGTCACACGGCAGGATGTTGCCGGTGATGCGGCGGCGATGTGGGTGGAGCCATCGCTCACTGGGCTGGAATCAACCCAGTGAGCGATCCGCAGCAAGCTGCGGTATAGGCTGGATCGTCGCCCACATCACTATTGCGGTGTCAGGCAGCGCGATCCAGCCCAATCGCTGGTTGCAGATTGACAGGTTTACGCTCTCGTAAACCTGTCAACCTGCGACCAGCGATATATCGCAGTTGCGTCGCGCTGTCACACAGCACGACGCACTTGCGATATCGCTAGCGACGTCACTTTTTGGCAATGTCGTTAGCGCTACTGACACGTGTGATGCCGGCTTAAGAGTTTACAGATAGGATTCACCCAATCACCTGAAATTAGAGGATGTTGACCCTTAACTGCCCAGATCTCTAATTGCAAAGCCAAATTTTACCTCCTATACAAGTCACTAGTGCGACCACACTTAGAATACTGTGTACAATTCTGGTCTCCGGTGTATAAGAAAGACATAGCTGAACTAGAGCGGGTCCAGAGAAGAGCAACCAAGGTTATTAGAGGACTGAGGGGTCTGCAATACCAAGACAGGTTATTAAACTTGGGGTTACTTAGCTTGGAAAAACGAAGGCTTAGGGGTGATCTTATAATAATGTATAAATATATGAGGGGACAGTACAGAGAACTTTCTAATGATCTCTTTACTCTTAGGCCTGAGACGGGGACAAGGGGGCATCCTCTACGTCTGGAGGGAAGAAGGTTTAATCATAATCACAGACGTGGATTCTTTACTGTAAGAGCAGTGAGACTATGGAACTCTCTACCACATGATGTTGTAATGAGTGACTCACTACTAACATTTAAGAAGGGCCTGGATGCCTTTCTTGAAAACTATAATATTACCAGTTATACATACTAGATTCTTTGATAGGGCGTTGATCCAGGGAATTAGTCTGATTGCCATATCTGGAGTCAGGAAGGAATTTTTTCCCCCAATGTGGAGCTTAGTGTTGCCACATGGGGTTTTTTTTTGCCTTCCTCTGGATCAACATATTAAGCTATGGGTTGAACTAGATGGACTTAAAGTCTTCCTTCAACCTTAAAAACTATGTTACTATGTTACTATGTTAAATGACGGCATACATAGCATGTGCTGACAACTTTGAGAATTAAAGACAGAAAAATATAATTTGTATAATGTAACTAAGGGTACCTTTACATGCCGCAATCTCGGCTGGGAATCCTACAGGCGATATGTCGCCCAAGTACAATCGCCATGATATTGCCTCACAGTTACGGTGTGTAATTGGGGAATTTGGCGTCTGTCGCCTGATTCCTGAGCATCATTACATACATGCCTGATTCCTGAGCACTGCTCTAAAATCAGCCGAAATCATGAAGGCGAGATTCCCGGGTTTTGGCATGTGATAGGGCGATAGTGATGGAATCTGCGTTGCCTATGATTTCCCGTAGGCGTGCTACAGCTTGCTGGAGTCCACGCCCCGTCTGCAATGATTGGTGGTGGCTACTGTGTTCCCATTGGCTGTCAGTTCACAGGGCGCCATATTTGAAGAGCTGTCCGTTCAGCAAAACACATCTTCAATTGCGTCATGTATTAGCCAGCCTTCTGGAGCAGGCTGACCAATCGTAGTGCTGTCGCGTTGTCCAATGAGCGTGTAAGGGGCGCGGTGTAAACCACCGTGGCATGCCTATCTCCTCGCTGCGCTGAACATGTACGCCCACATTGCCTTTGGAATTGCGGCGTGTGAAGCGGCAATGGAATGAGGCAAGATTGTTTCCACTGTAGGTGAGGCGATTTCCGGAGCGACACATCACCTTACTTTCAGGGCGCAATTGCGGTCTGTGATGCCGCCATCGGCGATCTGAGGCGACTATGAAAAATGTGCACGAGCACGTTAGATCACCACACGTCGCCAGGCGAGATTGCGGCGTGTAAAGGTACCCTAAGAGAAAGCGGAGGGTAATGAAGGCTGTTGCCTTCCTGGAATCTCGGCATCTTGTGGGATGAATTTACCTTCTCTACCTTTTGTGCTGCTGAATGTGCTGATATAGTCATTACAAAAGTTCCACTCTTTCTCACCAAACTTCACTTTTATGATGAGACAACATTCCATTAGCAGTGAAATTCCCTACTTTCGGGCTGTAGCTATACATGTGAAATAGATCTTCCGCCTCTGAGTTACACATGGGGCATTGCGAATTTTAAAAGGAACCTGCTGTCACTACCTGTCTCTGCACCTTCCTATTACTAATCTAACTAACCCTCTCTGTCCTAACTGTGTGCTGTGATGGTGTATAAAAAGCATTTTATACTTACAGGTTGTTAAGGTAACAAAGTGGGGCCCCCTGGGCATCCTCTTTCGCTCTCTGTCTCCTTCTCGATCCTTCTTTATTACGCCCCGATGGGCATCTTCATTCCCTTCTGTAAATCCTCCTGTTTTGAAATTACCGCTCCTTATCATAGTATTGCGCCGAGCCGGAGCGTCATTTCCGGCCCCATGCATTGTGGGGCTGATCACGTGGGACTGCCTGGGTCCAGGCGCATGCGCAGTGCGCATATTGAAGCCGGGCTGTCCCACGTGATCAGCTGCACAATGCACCGGGCCGGAAATAACGCTCTGCCTCGGTGCAATACTATGAGAAGGGGCAGGCATTTCAAGTACAGGAGGATTTACAGAAGGGAATGAAGACGCCTATCGGGGTGTCATAAAGAAGGATCGAGGAGGGGACAGAGAGTGAAAGAGGACGCCCAGGGGGTTACTAACAGTAGCTCCCCGCTTCTTTACCATAACAACTTGTAAGTTTAAATTGCTTTTTATACACCATCACAGCACACAGGACAGAGGGATAGTTAGATTAGTAATAGGAAGGTGCAGGGACAGGTAGTGACAGTTTGGGGGGGCTCAAGCTAGGTGACAGGTTCCCTTTAATTATATCAAATTTTCTGCATAAAAGCCAGGGACGGTGTAACCTGTGAATAATCATGAATTGAAACATTCTCTTATTTGACTAAGGCTGCTTTCACATCAGCGGTAATCACTGATCGCGGCAGTTGCGGTGAAAAAAACGCAACTGCCGCGATTACCACATAATGACCGCACTTGCGGTTCACTTGCGGCAAGCCCCATGCAGTGTCTATGGGGCTCGTGGTAAGTGTGCAGCAAGTGCGGTTTGCGTTTTTTTCGCGGCCGCATCTGCCGCAAGTGCCAAAACCGCAACTGTACTGCACTTGCCACACACTTACCGCAAGCCCCATAGACATTGCATGGGGCTTGCCGCAAGTGAACCGCAAGTGCGGTCATTATGTGGTAATCGCGGCAGTTACGTTTTTTTCACCGCAACTGCCGCGATCAGCGATTACCGCTGATGTGAAAGGGGCCTTAGAGAGGAGAACATTAGAATTTATAAATATTCCTCATTTTTTAAGTGAAATTCAAGATCTGATTCCCAGAATTTAATCCCTTCTGTAAGTAGATGAATCAAATTATTTTATAGTTAACAAATTCTGACATTATAAATTTGATTTAATAGTTAATAATCCATAAAAGTGACATGTTCCCTGAAGGTCTTAAGTGCAAATTATGAAAGAGCTCTGAATCCTCTAATTTTACTTGTATAATAAGTCTTTCTATTAATATCTGTGACAGTAATTTATTCCGTATTTTATCCAAAGTTAGGCACAGGGTAAGTGTAACTTATGAGGGAGGTTAGTATTACCCGACAGTGGGTACATGTAGGGGGGGCAGCTCACTCACATGATTTTTAAAATGTTTCCAAAATTTAATTAGAAAAAAAAAATATCGTAATTAGCACATAAAGGATATTTTTACTTCAAGAGCCTGAAAGATATTTTCTCTGTTTAGAATTCTTCAAATGTCCTTTATATAAGAACTTGTACTGGACATTGTTGAGTCTGAGAGGCCAGAGCCCCCTTCCCTTTATAGTAAAAGTAAATTACATTAATCATTTTTTAACTTTGGCCAAATGTGAATTTCTGTAGAATAACAGCAGTGTTACCCTTTCTTTGACAAAAGAACCAACTTCAAAGAGGATTGCAATAAACTACACAAAGAACATGACACCTACACTAAACTGAGTGTGGTTGATGGACCTGAATACATTTAATTTGTAGCAGGACAAAGTGTCGTCTGATCCGCGCTGCTGGAAAATAAATACCAGAAAGCCGGGATGTCTTGTCTAAAGGTGTTTTTAAATCTGACGCGTTTCGGAGCAACCTCTGCTCAGGGACAATCTGAGGAAGGAGTAGAGGCTGCTCTGAAACGCGTCGGATTAAAAAACACCTTTAGACCAGACATCCCGGCTTTCTGGTATTCATTTTCCAGCAGCGCGGATCAGACGATACTTTGCCCTGCTATGAATTATTTCTACCACGTTGCCCGTGGAAGTGTGGATCCTGCAGCAGCTGGTCCTGAGCTTTTAAACTGGTTGTGGGTGCACACAACCTGTCCAGGTGAGCGGTTTTCTTGTTGGGTTGCTGCCCCCCTTCCTGCTAAGGAGATAAGACCCTATTGCGCGTTTTGTCTCAGATCTTAGACTGAATACATTTACTCACAACTACAGGATCGTCATTAATTCTATTGTTCCCAATCCTACAGAATTCAGATTACTGCACAATCGCTCCTGAAATGGGGAAAACTCTACTTGTCTGGCCAGAACTCATAGTAGCTCCAATGGTCCATCATAAGAGTACAACTCAGGTTTTCTGGGCTATGTTAAAATGTTTTTGTCTACATTTCTAATATTTCTTAAAAAAACTCATCTGACAGAAGATATTGGCCCCTATAATAGTTTGGCTTGCCAAGAGTCACTGAGCCACAATATTCTAATTACTCCAGATTAGTGATGAGTGAATACTGAAATATTCGGGTTATTCATACTGAATACCATGAACTATTCCAGTATTCGTCACAAATAACGGACCTAATGCAAGTCAATGGGAAAATCAATCATTTTCTGGTAAATTTTCAAGAGAAATACTCTAATTTCCTCTTGATTTGCATTAGGTTCGTTATTCCTTATGAATACTGTAATAGTTCATGCATACAAAAAGAGATAATTGTGTTAAAATATTGGGATAACACTGGAGCTGGCTATATATGGGCTAGCTAAGGATTAGCTTTTTAGGGCCCTTGTTGCTGCTTGTAGGTCCTTGAAGGGTCCCGTGTAATGGCCCTTTCGATTTTACTGTTCTGAGAACTTTAAATTATTTACAATTATAGGACTCAGCGCAACTATTGTTGGTCACCATAAGTTAAAAAAGCACTAAGATTAGTAAATGTAAAAAATATTTTAATGATAGAATTCCATATACAAATTTTTTACACGTTAAAGAGCTGAAATAAAAAAAATTAAAAAAACGGGATAAATGTTGATAAAACGCTCACTATAGGGAATAAAAAAGGGGGGAGGGGAAATAGTTGGTAATATCCACAGTTCTTCCTGAGTGTTGTTTTCCGGCTTGAATCTGCTTGTTGCAAAGGTT